>APFE031463336.1:117235-137346 GCA_000404065.3 Pinus taeda
TGTCAACATGAAATTACATCAATTACATCAAAGAGGATGAAAAATCCCACCAAAAAGTCAAAACTAGTCAATGCTGCGTTTTCCTGAGCTGAAGGTGCAAAACTGGCAATTTTTCCCAACGCGTAGCGCGCCATTTCTCTACGCGTAGCGCGCCTTTCAGGCCACTTTTGAGGCACTTCCCAGCATCCAAATGAGGCACAAGTGGGCTTGTTGGAAAGTTCTGGATGTCTACTCTCCAACCCAAGTGGAATTTATCAATTTGGTGGCCATTTGCCCCTCCAAAATTGCAATCTCCCAAGACTGCTTTCTGTGTGTCCAAAAAGTGATAGAAGGTCATTTTTTGCTTCTTCTTTTTTTTTTTTTAACCTTTTGGGGGCTCAAATCTCCATGAAACTTCTTGGCAGTGGCCGAGTAAGTGTAATTTGTCATGACAAATCCAAAAATGCTGAGTTTTTGCGAAATGGACCTCTCGAACTTAAGGGTAGCGCGCGGCGCGCTACGCGTTGAGCTGAAGATGAAAACTGTGCAAAAAACCCTGACGCGTAGCGCGCCTGAGCCCTACGCGTAGCGCGACTTTCAGATGCTTTTTGGAGGCCTTCCTGGTGTCCAAATTGGGCGCAGGATAGCTAGTTGGAAAGGTCTTTGAGTTTACTTTCAAACACAACTGGAATTTTTCAATTTGGAGTTTTTTTTCCCTGTCAACAATCAAATCTCCCAAGACTGGTCAAAATGTGCCAAATGAGGCTGCCTCAAGGCAGAGTGCTGTTGCAGTCAACTTTTAAATGCCTTCCTCAACTCCAAATTGAGCTCATGATAGCTCATTGGAAATCTATTTGTGTCTAGTTATCATTGGACTCATCAAAAAAGTCATTTGGCCAACCAAGTTAGGAGAAAACTTGATTTTCCCAAGGTCACTTCAGAGGTGCATTCGATTTTCCTGAGGCAACGATATTTTTGACATTTATCTAAAACCATGACACATGTGTAAAAGGTGAAGGAGGTTTTTCTTCCTTGGCATGTTGTGGACAAAAACCTCTCTCAGTTTTCCAAATTTCATCTTTGATGTCTTTGAAACATATTTTGAATAAAACTTATCCCGATGTGTGAAACTAGGAATTTTGTCGAAATGAAGCGAAATGAAGGGGATAGGGGGCTTCTAAATTCTTGAGAAAATTTTTGGAAGTAGGGAGAGATGTTAGGAAGCAGGGGAAAGTGGAATCTCGGAGATCGAGTGAGGGGAAGGGGTCCAAAAGGGCAAAACACAGGCCTAGCCTAGAAAATTGCCAAGTTGTGGCAAGAAACTAGGGTTTGTGGAAAAATGAGGAATTTGGGGGATCTCAGAGATGGGAAGTGTTTGATAAGGTACATGAAGGATAGGGGAAGGTGTATGAACATCTGGATACAAGTTTTGCCGATGTTTTACCGTCCAAGAGAAATTGCCCTCAAAACCCTAGGAGAGGGAAATGACCTTACCTAAGCGCAACTAAAGCATGAACAAGGTGTAAAATGACTCATTAGACATTGACATGATAATGACAACCCTATGAATGATGATAGACTGAACTAAATAGTGACATAGACCGACATTTGGACAACTTTAGAAGGAGTGAAAGCAAACCCTAGACCTAATGCCTAGTGACCAAATTTTGCTTGAAGACTCTTTGAAATGACAAAATTTGACCTTGACACTCTGAGACCACTTTGTAAAAGCATATTTGATCACTGGAGGAAGGCTGGAAAGACTGACACTAACACTTTGCATGTACTGAGTTTTCTTGTATGATTTCCTTGCTAGTTTTGGAATGCATGGCATATGCATACGGTTATTTGGTTACGATCTGTCATTAGCATGGAGGATTGCCTAGATTGACAGTGGTTTTTCTTAGCCCAACCATTTCCTGGATAGCCATGGTGTTGTGGGGTTTTCCCATTTGTTTTTTGATTAGTGCTAGTTAGGTTCCTATAATACTAGTATAGCCCCTTATTTTATTGTTGTGCCCATGTAGTCCCCATATTTTTATTATTGTGCCCCATAGAATCCCACTATTGTTACTGTTGTGCCCTTACATTATTATTGTTATGTAGGCTCTGATTATATTGTGACCCCTTAGACTCCTATATATATAAAGGAGGTTTTTGTCATTTGAATCATCCAAGAATTGTTCATTTATGAAATGTAAAGAAGGTTTTCCCCTCGAAGAGGATAATTTTAAATTCATTGAACTATCTATTTGTGAGTTGATTGCATAACAATTGGTATCATAGCTTTGGTTCCTAGGGGTTCGTTGCTTCAAACAACTCATCGTGGAATTTTCGCTATAATTTTATTTTTTTTCTACGAAGCTTTAGAAGCTGAAATTATAACCACATGGAGCTGAATTCTTAGAGAACCTTGTGTACAAATTTCAGATCTTGTCTCGTTATATTTTCAGAGATATGATCGAAGGAAGTTAGAGTTTTTACAAGCTCCATAATTCCATATCAAACAGGGGACCTAGGGAAAATTGTCATAAATTTCTCTTTGAGCATCAGGTTTGAACTTCGTAAAGAGAGAAGGAAAGAGGACATACTTTAGTTTCTTGGGTATCATTTTCAAGGCCGATGGTTGAAACAGTGACACGTGGCACTCCGTACAAGTTTGCTCTACTAAACTAGTCTATAATCAGGTCATCCTAGGAGATTGGGCATAACTCTTTCTTGAAGAATCCAATCTTAGTATTACTTGTTGGGTTGGAAAGAAGACTCAAAGGGATATTATAGGATGAAACTTTAGATCTTGGATATTCCTCAACTATAGAGATAAAACCGCTGCAATATCTAGCTCCCAAAAAGCAAGAAAAATGTGCGTATTTTTAAAATTTTGCATAACTTTTGTTTGAAAAATCAGTTTGAGGTGATTCAAAGGGCATAATGAAGCAAAAATATAATTATTTGATTCCAAAATGACTTGAAGTAATAAAATGGAAACACACGCTTGAAGAAGAGGAAGAAATGCAACATCATATATCAAAATTACGAGACCATGTGCAACAAATTTGACTCTCATAAAGAGTAACCAAAAATGAAATGGAAGCTAATATGGATGGTTTGAAGAATAGATTAAAATCAAACATGGAAAGTTTGAAGGATCGCATGAAAGCTAATATGGATGGTATAGAAGCAAAAATCAAGGGCAAGATGGAAGATTTGAAGAATGGTTTAAAAGAAGACTGGAAGGTTTGAAGGAAGGTTTGACAAAGTTGCTACAAGAAATGCTCCCTAATGGCGAAAAGGTATTAGATGAAACTCATGATGAGAACAAAAGAAATGTTAATCATGATTCCATAGACTCTAACATTCGATTGAATACCTACCATATTCCAAAGATCGATATGAGGAAGTTTGATGGAAAGGATCCGGTAACATGGATACTACAAATGGAGCAATTTTTTGATCTCCATAATGTACAACCCACACAAAAGGTACACATTTCAACTTTATATTTAGAACCCAAACAGTTTGTATGGTATCGATGGCTTTGTTCTCGTAAACCACTTGTCACTTGGTCAATTTTTACGAAGGAAATGATAACACATTATGATGATACAAAGAGCAACACCTTCTTTAGCCAATTGATAAATATCAAACAAAAGGGTTCAATGGTGGAGCACATTGAGGACTTACAAAAATTGAATATAAGGGTAAATTATATTCCAAAGGAGCATAGGATTGATGTCTTCATAGGGACTTTAAAGGATAACATCCAACATGAGGTTCGCCTTTAGGAACCTCATTCATTGGAGAAGGCATTCAGGTTAGCAAGAAAAATTGAAAGAAAAAGTATGGCAATAAGGAAGCCTACCACTTACAACTATAAAGATGGAAGTGTTTATGCTCTTAGCCTTCCACAACCTACCAGGTTGACACCATAATAATTGGAAAAAAAAGAGCAAAAGGGCTTTGCTACAATTGTGATAGAAAATACACCAAAGGTCATAAGTGTGTTGAGAATAAATTATTTTACATAGGTTGTGAAGAGGAGGAAGAAAAGGAACAAGAAACTTCAAAAGAAGAATATATACACCAAAAACCAACCCTAAAGAAAGAATAAATGAATCCGACCATATCTTGTAATTCATTGGCAGGAATTACCGCTCCTCAAACTCTCAAGATAGAAGGACATATCAATAAGAAAAAGGTAATAGTGTTGATTGATTCGGGTAGTAGTACCCATAATTTTATTCATTGTAAGATAGCCAAGGAATTGAATTGCTTCCTATACCCAACACCAGAGTGTCAAGTGATAGTTTCAAATGGAGGAACTATAAATTTCTTTGGGAAGTGCCATAATATCAAGCTAAACATGGGGGAATATATATTGAATAGTCCAATGTTCTCCATTCCAATGGGTGGTGCTGATGTTGTATTAGGAGTCCAATGGTTACAATATTTGGGTACGATAACTTTTAATTTTCAAGAAATCTTGTTGAATTTTTTTTTGGAAGGAAAGGAAGTTGAATTAAGGGGTATCACAGGGAAACCAACAAATATAATCAACTCTAATGGCATGATAAAGCTTCTAAAGAAGGAACAACGAGGCATAATTGCACAATTATTCTCACTGGTGGTTCAAACATCGAAATCATTTATTGCTCCATATCTCCAAAAATTCTTGGACAATCATTCCAAAGTATTCGAGACTCCCAAAGGCCTCCCACCTATTCGTGATCGTGATCAAGCTATTCATTTGATTCCAGGAAGTGTTCCTCCAAACATCAGGCCTTACGGATATCCATATGCCCAAAAGAGTGAAACTGAACGTATGGTTGTAGAAATGCTAGAGGCCGGTATAATTCAACCTAGTCAAAGTTATTTTTTGGCTCCAGTGGTATTGGTGCACAAGAAGGATGGATCATGGCGCATGTGTCCAAATTATAGGGAGCTCAAAAAGCTCACTATTAAAGATAAATTTCTCATTCCTGTAATTGATGAATTATTGGATGAATTACATGGAGCAATTTATTTCACCAAGTTGGATCTTTGTTCTGGATATCATCAAATTAGAATGAAGACTGAAGAAATTCTGAAAATAACATTTAGAACTCATGAGGGTCATTATGACTTTTTGGTCATGCCTTTTGGGCTTACGAATGCACCTTCTACATTTCAAGGTTTGATGAATTCTGTTGTCACAAAATCATGCACTAAAGGCTGCTACTTAGTGAGATCTCATGCAACTGTTTCAAACCAGACTTTAGACTAAGGTTTAGCCTCCTTAGTCAGAGAGGGCTCTCTCACAGATTTTTGATATGCATTTAAGGGCAAAAAGATGGCTAACTCTTTAAAAAGTGAATAAAGTTTAAGCTGGTTGGAACAACAAAATCAAGGCTTCTCCCATTGGGCTCATGGAGTCATACGTTCCTACAGTAAACAAGCAGCTACTGAATCATGGAAACCAAGGCATATAATGTCTCACTGTTCAAAACATCTACCAAGAAGGACATCAACTCAACAAAACATACACAGGAAGTCTGAGCATCAATGATGAATTCAGAGTGATTGCATGTTTAGTGAACTGTAGAACAAGATGAATAAAACCAAAACACATACATTCTGAATATTTGAAACACAAGATGAATCTTGGGAAGAAACAGTGTACTTTCTATTACTGTGAAAACACTTTACATAAGCCAATATGAAAACTCTGTCTTTTTGATAAAAATCTCCAACCCTTGATACATCAGAGTTCTTCCTATATATAGGAAATAAAACTAAGCTATCTTGAGTCTCCTCCTCCAGCATGAGGGGAGCTCGAAAACCTATGATTAACTACCTTATCCATATTGAAACTAATTTATTAAATACAGAGGTATTGTGCTTTTAATACAACAGAGTCTTATTTCTAATCAAATTCTGCTACCATCTCCTCGTTTGCATGATTCCCTCCTGATCTTTGACAGCTGTGTTTTTTCTCGTAGGAGCTGGAATATATTTGAGGAGCATTCGCTGAATTGGCTGCTTTGGATTCTGAGTGTGTTGCTGACTCAGCCTTTGATGAAGAAATATCCTCTGTTTTCACGGTCCCTGTTTTAGTCCATGTTCATTTTCCAAAAAAAATGCTTGAAGCTGTATAATGACTTTAATGACCATACCATAACACCATATGCCTGATAATCTGGATGCTTTACGAATACTGCCAGGTGTTGAACTCAAAATTCTGGTAATCCTACCAGAAACCCTAATTCTGCGGTCATAAAGGTACTTTATGAAAACTTGGTAAAGACAAAAAGTTTTACCTTTATGCAATAAGATTTACATTTGTCATCCTTTGAAGGCTTAAGCAACCATGTATGATTTCCTTTCTATCCTCGAAGCCTTTCTCCACAAAATTTGATGACCTCAGCATCGTTTTTTGAATTTTCCCTTAAAAACAGTCACCTACAGCAGTTTCGTAGCGCGCTACGAAACTGCTGTTCTTTGCAAAATCACAGTCTTTAATAAATTTCTTCAATTATTTTAGACTGTTACAGCTTCATCTTCGGTTCCAAAATTACTTACTTGCCTTCCTTTAATACATGCCTCAAAAAATTAATTAACTTAAGAAAAATGAACAAAACTTGGTGCAACATTTGATCTTTAAACAATTTGAATTTATTTAGCTGTTAACTTGCCTAGCTGAGCCTTTAGCTTTGCAAGTTCATTCTCCATGGCTGCAATCTCTGATACTGTCTTTTCTAAATCAGCCATCTCCTTGTCAGCTGCTTCCCATTTCTCCTTGGTGGATGAGGTTTTATCTTTCTTGATCCAAGGAGCCCTTTCCTTTACTTCTTTCTTTCTGCTTTCCTTTGTTTCTTCTGCCTGAACTATCTGCTTTCCTTTTTGTTTGGTCTGCTCTCTGGTGTAGATTATCCTTTTGGTTTCCTGTACTTTTTCTGCCTTCACTGCCCTTTTTGCCTTCTCTGCCTTTTCTATTTTTTCTGCCTTAGGCAATGGTTTGATTTTCTTTGTTGTTACCTTGGCAGTCTCCTCACCCTTTTGGACTTGTTTCGCTGCTTGGGCTTGTCTTCTAGTGATTGGCCTTCGAGGCTTGACCATGAATTCTTTTCTAGCCTCCTCAAATCTTAGCCTTTTTGAGGCTTTTGATTTCTTAGAGCTATCAGGGGACGACTGGGTTAGGTCAATTGGCATAGGCTCCAGCTGTACTGATGTGGCTTGTTCAAAGTCAATTGCCTCCAGCAAATCCTTCAGACTAGCCTTTGACATGGGGCTGTTTTCTACTGCAATTGACTTTCCTTTTTCTTTGCTCAACTGGCTTCTTGTTCTGATCCTGGTTTCTTGTGCAACTTCACTTGGCTTGGAAGCAACTTTCTGATATTTCATCCTCTCCTTGGATGGTTTGGGTGTCTCTTTAATGACTACGGGTTTCTCTGATTGCTTTGATTTATGCTTTGGTTTCTTTCGGTCTTTAGCCTGTTTCTTAGGCTCAGCCAATGTAGGCTCTTCAACCATTGTTGCCAGTGTAGGTTCTTCAACCATCGTAGACTCCTGAGTCTTTCCTTCTTTTTCCCTGTTTGGTAATGGGGTAAGACCTGTTTTGCTTTGGAAACCCGACATGAAAATAAAAGAGTCCCAATCCCTCCCGATTTTATGCAGGCTATCTAACACCAGTAGCTTAATTAAACCATGATGGAAGAGAGATGTCTCATAATTATCCCTTTTGAATTTAACTTTGTCGCACATTTTACCAAGACTCCTAAATAAGTAGAAAGGAATATCTATAGAGGCCTTCCCTGTGAAATGTAGCAGAAGTTTAAAATGGTAAGAGTAGACTTTAGTGTACCTTCCCTCGCATGTGAGGTATTTTTGAATGGCTGTGAGGAGCAGAGCATAATGCTCTTTAATATAATGCCTTGGTATTGCCTTAGTAAGGTCCTCGTTAGCATATTGATCTTTCAGAAACTCCTTACATGGAGTTGTATCAAACTTATAATTCTTAAACCATTCCTGACCACTCCTTGGAATTTCGGTGACAGCAGAAATAACTTGCGGAGATACAGGGAACTCTAGTAATGCAACTTTAGAATTCAAACCGCTGAAATTTAGAGCAAAAGCTTTGGTTACCTCTGTGTGTCCGCCCTTCAATTTCTCACAGAACCTCCAGCAACCCGCTTGTTTGAAAGCTCGTGCAACACCTTCATCTTTAAGCATGAGATCAAGTCCTTCTGGTTCAGTTCTCAGACATCTCCCGGATCTATGCTCTCTTTTCTCCATCTTGCTCAGAAAATTCTTGCACAGAGAACTTAATTAGCAACTCCAATTTACTCAACAGTTTCGGCTTCGGAATGCAGGCTCGCTTGCAGTAGTCTCGTTTTAAATGAGAATTCGGGCGGCTTCCTTGTGTTTTTTTCAAACACTCACCATAGAACAGGCAGGTTAATGCACCATGAATAAACATAACTGCACTACCATACCTCATAAGATTGATTGAAATAATTGACATGTGTGTGATCCTATCTCTGATGGCGGGATGAATCCTATCATGATCTGGAGAGGACGTCGACTGACACATATGAACGGTTTTTGATGACTCAGCTCCCGAGATTTGACATTTCAAGGAAATATGCTGCAGAAAAACCCAAATCCCTGATTTCGTAGCGCAGGTAATTATGAAATGACATACCGCGCTACGAAATGGCTGCTCAATGATATGCTACGGAAAGGTGGAAAATGATTGCGCAGCTAAACTGGCCAATCATATTACGCTGCGAAATTATGCAAAATCGGAATGATGCAATCAAGACAAGACATGCTATGAGAGATGGTATCTAACGGTTTTTCTTACAAGGACTTACATCAATACCTTTGGAAAAACTAATTTCAAAATGACACACCTAATAACCTATTGACTTGAACCAAAAATTTTATATGGATCTTTGGACATAGGTGAACTGTAGTTTTAAGTGATAACAGATTCACTTGATGAAGCTTTAGCATGTTGTTCCTTACTTTCATGTTGGAAGGCTTGATAGGCTCACTTGTTCGTGAAGGTCACTGTTTGTCACGTTCGTCCGCTTCACATGCTTCTTTCGTTCATCCATTGGTGAACCTATCCATCTGTATGTGCTCCCTTCGTTCATCCTGTTCGTTGTATTGACATGTTTGTTGGTGTAACTGTACCTTTAGTCACTCATGACGAGACGACATCAAATCCAAAACCTCCTAGTCTACCATGACACATGATCATTCAAATGCTGGTGACTGGGAGAGGCAACAGGGCTGTGATGCGGGATGATGGCTCTGGGAAACTACTGATGAAAATTGCGCAAGAGTCACTGAGAGATGGAGATAGACAATTTGAGTCGACAATGACTGTCTGCAAGTTCTGGCTTGGCTAGGAGGAAAAATTGCGCAAATTTTGGGAGGGACAGTCTGGGTTGCAGGAGGGCAAGATAGGAATGCTCTGTGCATTTTCTGGAATGAACAGTCAACAGGGGTTTGGAAAACCATATTTGCACAATTTTCTAGAGGAACGAACTGGGTTGCATGAAGGGTCAGCAGGCAATGATTGCATAGTTTTTCTGGGGAACTACCCAGGAGATTGGAAACCAGAATTGCACAATTCCCAGAGGGAACTTACAGTTGGCTGCTGGGGTCACTGGTAGCCAAAACTATGCCGGCCTGCAGGTCATCTCTGCACAATTTCTAATTTGAGCTGACTGATGGGCAGTGAAAGGCCTGCTCATGAGCACAACACAATTTATGAGATGAACAGTCGGTCAACTGTCCAGATGACTGACTCGGAAAACTTTGCAATTTTCTAAAGGAGACATGGATGGACACTTGGTGTTTGTTCGACTTGTCTGCGTAATCTCCTTAGTCAATTTAACGGGTGAGGTCAATGGCCTCTGCGCAAATTTTGAGGGGAGTCAGTCCCGTGGTGACTACCGGGTCTGACTGTCCTGGTGGCCATCATGAGGGTTGATTGAGTTTCTTGTGGGCAATGCAGGTTGAAAGGACTAGCCTAGTGCTTCTACGCTGTTCTAGTTGATAGTCAGTTGAGTCAAAAGTAGGGTGATGGTCCGGCTATCAGTGAGGAGTTTGGTCGTCATAACTTCAACAAAAATGACTAAGTGTGTGAACAATCAAAAGATGCATAGGTGATCATACGAACACATAGTCGCATGACTTGGCGATGAAATGACCAAACCATCTAGATACACATGTTCAACATGATTGATCGATGGTGCAAGAAACAAGCCTGGCATTCGTGATTGATTGTTCATGATCAAGACGATGCTTGCGTGACAGTGAATTTGACTTCGTGTGTGAGTGCGACAAATGCTTTCATGGCGAACACAACAAACACATACAAAGAAAAGACTTTGAGCATAACTAGAACATGGTCGTAAGAAAGACTTAGACGTCAACATGCAGGGACTTGAATGCAATAAACAATCAAGGTTAATGTAAAGACTCACATGAGCTCACAGAGTGAACTTGAGTGTGTGCAATAATCAAGTGAAACTCTTCAAGGGAGGCTCCAAAATTGGTGCAGGCCAAAATTTTGGAGGGTGGTTGTAGCCACTACAACAGAATCATACAAAGCCTCCAATATCACTTCGTCATGATGGATAAACCTAAGTTTCCTTAAAAAAGTCACTGAAAACTAGTTCATTATAATCACTAGTGGCCTCTCTAGATTCTTTTCCCTTGCCCATATTTCATTTTTTTTCCATCTCTTCTCATAGTATGTGGATATATTTTAAAACATATCCTTGCCATTTTAGAGTCCCATATGTGTGTGTGAAAACAACTTGCAATTAAAATTTGTGTCAATCCTTCTAGATCTTGATTGATCTACTCTTTCTCATCTTGAGTGAAAAAAGGACGGTGGTGACTTTGAGTATATTATTCATTTTTAAAAATTGTTCTCAAGTTATTGATAAATATTCTTGAATGACAACATTGTCTGACAAATTCGAATGGGAAAATATTTCCATTTTTCTTTCTTAATTTCCCTAAAGACATGTTGTGGCAATAAAAACATAGGCAATTTTATATGGTCATGGAATATTGTCATAACATTCATATTTCATGCATAAGGGTGTCAAACAATGCCTTATCATATTCCACTAATGCTGCAATAAATTTCCTTGAACGACTATATGCCACCACAGGTTTGGTCCATTAAGAAATTAATCAAAGTTGAATGCACTCTACATATTACAGGTTTCCTAAGATAGCTATTTGTTGCTACTCATAAATATACCTATGTTTAAGTGTTAAAGACTGAGAGGTACGCTGAATTTAGGGCCACTATTTATACACCCAAGGGATTCGTTCATTGCTTCTCACATACCCAAATTGTTACTCAGCAAGACATGCATGCATCCTCACCCAAAATCAAAAAACTATCTCATACAATCATGAAAAATATAGGTGATATAAGGATGATTTGCAGGTCTATTACATGTTAAAATTTGTCATTTAGGGCTCTTATAAAGGGTCTAATTCATTGCTCCCTTTAACCCTTGTCAACAATGCAAGTATGACACAAAGGCTCTGCAGGAAAAATTGTGTGTTCATCACGAGTACACAAGGATACAAATTAGGGCTTCATAATTGGTCATGGGTGCGAAACATAAAATCTAAAGATTTGTCATATTTTCAATATACATTATTTTCTAGGGCTTCAAAATAGCCCTTCCTTTCAACAACACTTCAATGCTTCATATGTCAATGTTAAGCCTTTTTTATATCAATGTTGGAAGGGTGAATTTCGATGGAAAAATATCATTGCCATGATTCATATAAAATCAGTCCCAAACATTTATTTGAATATGACATGGTTGACTTCCATGCATTGGAAAAGGTTGTTTTAGGTTACTTGAATCCTTGCAAGGGACTTGAGTCAACCCTTCACACTAGACTAGGTAGGTACTTGAGTCAACACTTCACTCTAGACTAGGTCTATTGTAATACCTCTTGAAATGCCCCATTTCTTCAAAATTGCTCCCAAAAGATCACCATTAATGGCCATCACAATTAATGAGAAACATTTCTATAGTATTGTAGGTTGTTTGTTGCAATTTCAGCTTTAGAATGCCACCTATGAGACTGGGTAATGGTGCAATGGATCCACTTAATCAATCTCTTCTATCATATACCCAAAAAGAAATCATACTCTGTTTAAATAACTTCAAGAGCTAGTGTTCAGGTGGGTTGACCTCTATGAAATATTTAAAATTTACGGAAATATTTTGAAACAAGGCATGTTTAGTTAGAAAGTAGATGGCATGGGAGTTTCACATGCTCCAAATGTCTTCAAATTTAACTCAAATTGTCACCAACAATTTGGATTTTGCTAATCTGAAAATGCTCAAACTATTTTTGAGGGTCTTATCTTTGTGGCTTAATAGTGACACCAAATATTTGGATTAAAAATAATGGTGGTGCATTTGAGTATATTCTTAATTTTGTAAAATAGTTCCCATGTTATTAATAAATATTGTTGAATGACAACATTGACTGACAAATTTGAATGGGAAATATTTCCAATTTTTTCTTAATTTTCCTAAAGACATGTTGTGGCAATAAAACCATAGGTACTTTTGATCATACATGGAATATTGTCAACACATTCATATTTAATGCATAAGGGTGTCAAACAATGCCTTATCATATTCCACTAATACTACAATAAGTTTCCTTGAAAGGCTACATGCCTCCACATATTTGGTTCCTTAAGAAATTTCTCAAAGTTGAATGCACTCTGCATGTTACAGGTTTCCTAAGATAGTTATTTTTTGACACTCATAAATATCCTCATGTTAAAAGTTGAGAGGTATGTTGAATTTAGGGCCACTATTTGTACACCCAAGGGCTTCGTTCATTGATTCTCACATATACCAAATTGTTACTGAACAAGACATGCATGCATCCTCACCCAAAATCAACAAACTATCTCATACAATCATGGCAAAATATAGGTGATATAAGGCTGATTTGCAGGCCTATTACATGTCAAAAATTTTCATTTAGGGATCTTATAAAGGGCCTAAATAATTGCTCCCTTTAACCCTTGTCAAAATTGCAAGTATGACACAAAGGCTTTGCAAGAAAAACGATGTGTTCATCACGAGTACACAAGGACAAAACTTAGGGCTTCATCATTGGTCATGGGTTCCAAACATAAACTCTCTAGATTTGTCATACTTTCAATATAAATTATTGGCTAGGGCTTCCAAATAGCCCTTCCTTTTAACAATCGTTCAATGCTTCAAATATCAATGTTAAGCCTTTGTTATATCAATGTTGGAAGGGTTATTTTCAATGGAAAAATATCTTTGCAATGATCCCCATAAAATCAGTCCCAATAATTTATTTGAATATGACATTGTTTACTTCCATGCATTGGAAAATGTTGTTATAGGTTACTTGAATCCTTGCAAGGGACATGATTCAACACTTCACTCTTAACTAGGCATGTTGTAATACCTTCTTGAAAATGCCTTATTTCCTCAAAATGTCTCCCAAAAGATCACCATTAAGGGCCATCTGAATCAATGAGAAACACTGCTGAGACTGGGTAATGGTGCAATGGATCCACTTAATCAATCTCTTCTATCATGTACCCAAAAATAAAGCATACTTTGTGTAAGCAACATCAAGAGCTAGTGTTTAGTTGGGTTGACCTCTGTGAAATATGTAAAATTTATGGAAAGATTTTGAAACAGGGCATGTTTTGTTAGAAAGTGGATGGAATGGGAGTTTCACATGCTCAAAATGTCTTCAAATATAGCTCAGATTGTCACTAACAATGTGGACTTTTCTAATTTGAAAATGCTCAAACGGTTTTTGGGGGTCTTATCTTTGTGGCTTAATAGTGACATCAACTATTTGACTTAAAAAGGATGGTGGTGCATTTGAGCATCTTCATCATTTTGTAAAATAGTTCCCATGTTATTGATAAATATTCTTGAATGACAACATTGCTTGACAAATTTGAATGGGAAAATATTTCCATTTTTCTCTTAATTCCCCTAAAGACATGTTGTGGCAATAAAAACATAGGTGCATTGATTTGGTCATGGAATATTGTCAAAACATTCATATTTCATGCATAAGGGTGTCAAACATTTCCTTATCATTCCATTAATGCCGTAATAAGTTTTCTTGAAAGGCTATATGCCACCACAGAAGTGGTCCCTAAAGAAATTGTTCAAAGTTGAATGCACTTTGCATGTTAGAGGTTTCCTAAGATATATATTTGTTGACACTCATAAATATCCTCACGTTTAAGTGTTAAAGGCTGAGAGGTACACTAAATTTAGGGTCACTATTAGTACACCCAAGGGCTTCATTCATTGGTGCTCACATACCCAAAATTGTTACTCAACAAGACATGCATGCATCCTCACCCAAAATCAACAAACTATCTCATACAATCATGGCCAAATATAGGCGAAATAAGGCTGATTTGTAGGCCTATTACATGTTAAAATTTGTAATTTAGGGCTCTTATAAAGGTCCTAATTTATTTCTCTGTTTAACCCTTATCAACACTGCAAGTGTGAAACAAAGGCTATGTAAGAAAAATTGCATGTTCATCATGAGTACACCAGGATAAAACTTAGGGCTTAATCATTGGTCATGGGTGCCAAACATAAACTCTCCAGATTTGTCATATTTTCAATATACATTATTGGATAAGGCTTCAAAACATCCCTTCCTTTCAACATCACTTCAATTCTTCAGATATTAATGTTAAGCCTTTGTTATATCAACATTGGAAGGGTGAATTTTGATGGAAAAATATCTTTGCAATGATCCACATAAAATCATTCCTAATCATTTATTTGAATATGACATGGTTTACTTTCATGCATTGGAAAAGGTTGTTGTAGGTTAATTGAATCCTTTCAAGGGACTTGAGTCAACATTTCACTCTGGACTAGGTAGGGACTTGAGTCAACACTTCACTCCGGACTAGGTTTTTGTAATACCTTCTTGAAATGCCCTGTTTTCTCAAAATTGCTCCCAAAAGATCACCATTACGGGCCATCACAATCAATGAGAAACATTTCTATATTAATGTTGGTTTTTTGTTGAAATTTAAGCCTTATAATTCCACCTATGAGACTGGGTAATGGTGCAATGGATCCACTTAATCAATCTCTTCTATCATGTACCCAAAAAAAGCATACTAATTGTGTAAACAACTTCAAGAGCTAATGTTCATGTGGGTTGACTTCTATGATATATGTAAAATTTATGGAAAGATTTTGAAACAAGGCATGTTTGGTTAGAAAGTAGATGGAATGGGAGTTTCACATGCTCCTAATGTCTTCAAATTTAACTCAAATTGTCACCAACAATGTGGATTTTGCTAATCTAAAAATGCTCAAACTATTTTTGAGGGTCTTAGAATTTGCACTACGCATCCCTCCCTAGTGTGGAGTTTTGTCGTTGCTCCGTCTTGTAGATGATATAAAATATCATGTGGAAGGGAAGCCAAGTTTAGGCTGAGTCCCTTGATCCATCCTACCACGGATCTATCCTCCATGGTGTCTACTGTCAGTGTTCCTTCGAGAAATGCGACGGTGTTGGCCATTTTGGTCTGCAACAACTGCTCTGTTGCCGATGCTCCTGTGGCACCGTAGACGGCTATCGTTCCTTCTTGTGGGAGTTGCACCTGAAGTCCCTATAGTTTTTCCTTGAGTGCCCCCAACACATTCTGCTGCTCCGTCATTGATTCATGGAGTGCCTCCCTGGTGACCTCGCGAACTATGTCATCGATGTTGCATAGATCACCCTCTATCAGTGTAATAGGTTCCCCATCCAATTTGGAAGCCTTGGTCTTCTTCCGTGGCCCTGTTCGCTCTGTCCTGCACGACCATTTCAATTGTGTAGAGGTGGTGCTTGGGTCTGCGCCTTCCGCTGTATCGTCTATCTCATTTCTTGTGGTCAGGTCTGGTCCTCTTTCCTCCTGTGTCATGGTGGCCCAAGCTGCTGCCGTTGTTTTGGTGAACTTGGTCTGCTCTGCGGCGGCCTTTGCTGCCTCACGGGAAGCCCTTACCTCCTCGGCTAACTGCTTGTTCCACTTTTGTTGTGCCAATAACTTGGCGGCATCCTTTTATTGTGGTATCACTGCCTCATTACATGCTGCTAGGTCTAGGGCACGCCATTCGGGTGGCCATGAGTCGAGCACCACGAAAACAACGTCATCAATTGCGATGAACGGGAGTTTGGTCTAGTTCTACTTCGGATCCTTCCGTGCCTTGATATACACATTGTGCATATCTGCCTTAAATTCTGAAAAGCTTCACAGATTGTCGTATACCGTGGGGGATAGGCACAACCATTTGTGGATCCACATCCATATGCTTGCCTCCATGAGTATCCAAAAGATCTTGATCTCACGGATGTGCGTGGCGTGCCTTGTTGCCCAGAGCGACATGTATTTCGGTTCCTCTGGAAATTCCTGGTCAAGGGGAGGAAACTAACAGTCCTCTGGTAATTCCCCTGCAACCAACAAGATGGATAAGAGCAACAACGTAAAGTGGAAGGCCTTACCCTGCTCAAAGCCTCCTTGCAGTTCGTTAGGAACTCCTCGCAGAGGAACTATGCCCCATTGAATTGTACCCCCTCAGCGCATTGTTCAGCCAGTGCGATGAATGTTGTTGGTACCTCGTTGTCGCGACATTTTCTCATCACTTTTCCTGCCAGCCGCTGAGTGGCTACACACACCCCTTTATCTTGAATGTTAGTAATCACATAACTCCTCTACTTCTTCTCCAACTTGTATTTCTTCTTCATGGCTCTTGCGAGCACCAAGTCTCCGCTTTGGCCAACGATTTCCATGGGGTCCCTTCTCGTACATGGAAGGTTTGAAATCCTATGAATCAGCTCCACCGTAATGGGAATCAAGTCCTCCAGCCACAAGTACCCCTCATGCACTAGCCAAAGCAGTTGCCTGATGACAAGTATCATGATTAGTGCTTGGTGAAAATGCGAAATCCATAGTAGGTGGAATAGCCCGGTCTCCTCCACCCCGCATAACCATTTCCGTGGCTGCAGCGCTGTAACTACCCCCTCCTTGCTTTGTTTCATAAGTTGTCTAGTCTCCAAATGTGGGAACTTTTCGCTGTTCGCGAGGTCCCAATCTTCAAATTTTATCGTGCGTACATGGCCCAGGATTGAACCCTCAAATAAAATTCCATTTGGGAGAAGTGGAGTTTCGAGTGCATTCTTAACAATATCCACGTCTTTGGGCACTTTTGCTTTCCCTTTCCGCGGGGGGACATATTTGGGTAGTTTTGATATAGAGCGCACTAGATGAATGTCTTCCTCCACTTTTTTTTTTGGTTCAATCTCTTTTACAAAGGTATGAAGATCCTCCTCCTCATCATATGTCTCAATATTAACTGTCTTGCCCTTATCTTCCATAGGCAGTTTACCAAACCGTAGATTTCGTGGGGACATATGGACCGGTCTTGCTACTTGTGGATCCTTTTTGGGCCTCAGCATTCAGGGCGATTTAGGGATTTTTGGTGCATCCCTTACCGACGGCGTAGAGCTCTATGCAAATCCCTTGGTTGTTGACATCATTCTGATCAGGGAATCCTGTGTCTCCTTCGGCAATGTTTCAAACCATGGACTTGCTCTCATAGACTCCAAATTTGTTAGGTCCATACCTAATTGATAGCGCAACAACTAAATTATCAAAACACCAATGGTTGTTCAGTGGAAATCCACCTGTGATTTATAGGCCCTTTTAAAATCAAATGTGACCATTCCCCCTTATTCGGCTCATTAATTCGAGATTGGCAGCAGTTAGCCTCAAATCTAGTTCTAACTTCGTGTCTTAGTTGCCCACCGCCCGCTCCTCATTGCCTTAAATTGACCATCTTGTCATGAAAAATGACTTCAACGGTCACTTCCCAACCTACCCATGCGGAAGCGTAGCCCTTTGTGCGTGGATGCGACCCATGTGTCATTTTGATCCTGCGTGCAACCTCCTTGTCGCGCAACACCCATACAGACTCTATTATAGTCCCGCGCTCTCTTTCAACTGCTTGGAGCGCTGAGATTGTGCTTCCTATGGATAGTCAGGTGGTCACACCACCAGTGCGAGGCTTCAAGTCACCTTCCATCCTGGTCCACGGGCCTTCCTTAGCTACCCTCATGCCGGTCAGCACTTCGCGTTCTTCCTTAGACGGTGCACTCCCCTGGTTACTTTGTCTGATAAGGTGTGGTCACAGCCATGGTAGCAGAGCCAGAAATTCTCGGCGACAATCTTCTAATGTGAGGGTATGGCTGCCCATATCTTGTCTGTCCTTCTGTCAACGCGACATGTTGGAGCGATTTCATTTTTCAGTTCTTTGATTTCTGGGTCCATTAACATGCATTTCTGCTTCAGTCGCACTCGCTCTTCTTCAAGTTTGCGAAGCTCAAGGTCCTCTCGCCGAAGGGCTTCTTGAATCTACCTATGTTCACCCTTGTGCGGCTACATAATCCCTTCGTTTTGGTCCTCGCATTCTGTCCCAATTGTGGGAGATGTTTTAGGGGGATTCTTCTCTGCTCTTATGGTTTTGTCTCTTATTTTCAGTGTTGGGATCACTTTTGTGCTCCGGTTTTCGCTTATGGACTTGTAGGCCCATTGAACTACTGGTACACATATGTCCCACTCAGTTCATCTCACCTGGTAAACTCTGTTCATGATTCTGCATAGATTTTTGAATGCTTCGACGTGGGATATTTGTGGTGTGCGTTGATTTTCCTACTGCTACATCTGGTTCTGATTTTCGATCCTTAGTTTAGGATATGCTTACACAACACACTTATGCACCCATTGATACTGGTGGGCGCGCAAGCTGCTTCGTCCTGGCTGCTCGGCTCTTGTTCGACGCTGGGGACTTCCAAACCATAAGCGCATTTGTCTTCTACATTCGTGCCAATTTCCAATGGTCTTCTGATGTGTAATCCACCATCGTACGGGTGTTGCGCGTAGTGCCCATTCCATTGCGTTGTACCTTTGCTGTTCTGGTACTGCGCTTTCAAATTTGTCCAAGAATTCATCCACAGCTGTTACCCCATCATATGTCGGAAGTTCCCTTGCTTCTGTCGTCACACACCACAGTGATCTAATCATCATGTTGCAATTCAGTATTGTCACTTTGTGCAATTGGTTCTTCCAGTGTTCTACTTCTTCATCTGAATCTGAAGTATAGGAACTGTCGTGCTCCCATGAGATTCTCCCATCTGTAGTCAGGTTCACTCGATCCTAGTCTTGCGTTGCTATCTGGTAAATATAATCTAGCTCATTGTCACTTTCATCGTCGTGCACTAGTTCAGTGGAACAAACTCCCTCGGCTGGGTCTAGCGGAACCACTACGCATAGGGATTTTTTCTCGAATATAATCTTCTGCTTCTTCAGGTTGATGACTCCATTCATATAAGTGGCCCAGTCTATTCCTAGTAATGCGGGATAAGGATTTCTTTCATCAAAAATCTCTATTACTTCAAAGTCCATCAGCGTGCTCGTGCCTTCGGTATCAACTGTTACCCCTTGCAACCTCTCCATAGACAAAATCTTCTGTTGGTTCTCCATTCGTAATTGAATAGGGGACCACTATAATGCGGGCTTGCCCATGTGTTCCCATGTCCGTTTTGGTAATACATTAACGCTTGAACCCAGGTCTAGGATTACCTGATCCATTTCATATTTGCCAATCTACACCGTCAATCCCATTTCCCTCCCGGTGCGCAATGCATGATTTCCTAGTTTCTAAACCACGCGCGGTTCCCCTGACCCCGCGCACCTGGTTCAACTCCTGGAGTCCCTTAACTGCCTTATTTTCGCACAAAACTTTCATGCATGTCTTTAGAAAGGTAGTAAGCATAGAATGATCCATTCCTGGCTCTGTTTGATCCTTACTACCTGAAGTTGAGGCCTCCACAAAGCTTTTCTTAGCTTCTGTAGAGCCTCTAACTTACACATCACCATCCACTATTACCTACTGTTTTTCATCACTTACCTCTCTCTTTTGCCTCATTTTCAATGTAAAACCACCCAGATCATTACATTAGATGTCATTAAGCATGATCAAGTGAGCTTTGCTAATGTGTGA
>APFE031463357.1:0-25897 GCA_000404065.3 Pinus taeda
CACAACCATAGATTCTGATGACTGTGTGATTTTGGTATAAATACCAATCACCTATTTTGTAGTTCCTGGACAGCTGTAAGATTTTCTGCATATCTTTGGACAATTTGGCAAGAGGAGACCTCTTCAAGAGGCATGTAACTAGATAGACAAATTGGTCAATAAATTCACAGTAGGAGTAGGGAGAGCTTTGGACTTGATGAAAGACTGAAGACCAGAAGATGACAGATCTCCTCTCTCCCTGTGAATCCAGATTCTTGATGGGGCACTGGAAGCAATCTGTTTGATAGTACAAGAAGAGGTGATAGACGTATGATGAATATTTAAATATTGCTTCCCTGTCCATTCTCAGCAGTTGGTCATGTATCTTGTTGGCAATACACTTGGCATAATTGTATTTTACAGCAGGAGGCTTCCCAAGGCTATATGCAGATAACATGACTAGCACAGTTTCATCAACATGCTCATTTGTGGAGAACCCCAGCACAGAGGTTAACATGTCTACCAGCAGCTTGCCTACCTCATTGAAATTTGTATATGAAAAAGGAGGTGGCCTAGAAGGTTGGCAGTGTGCTTTCATGAAAGTTTTGGCCACTGCAGCAATGTCTGTGCTAGAGAGCTTGGAGCCCTCATCCAGCAAATACTTAATGGAAAAAGGGTATAGCAGCTGGGTTTGTTTGTAATTCAGCATCTGATTTATGGAGTCTGGTTATATGTAGAAGAGGATGCTCCCAGATGGAGACTTCACAGCTCTAAGCTTCTGGTCATAATTTTCTGCACAGAGGTGAATGACTTTAGGAAAGACATTTACAGATGGCAGGAAGTAGGTAGGCAGATTAGACTCCCAGATGCCATACATGTCACTGTTGTCCAAGTGACTGTTCCTTAGCTGGCAGAAGGTCTGTAAGTGGTTCCTCTCTGCCACAAAATCTGCAATGAGGAAATCACTGTCTACAAGTGGCATAGCTTCAAGCTCCTTATTGGGTGGATTGACAGGAGCAACATCCAGTGTAGATGGAGTGGCCATGTTTGATTTTAACTGGATATTTACTTGAGTTTAGGATTGGTGCAAAGGCTAAGGAATGCCCACTAAACTGTGTTTGACAGTGAGCAGCCCTGAGAGTATGAGGAAACTCTAACAGGTTTGATGAACTGTGGGGCGCTCTGTTGGAAGAAACCAGAGTGTGTTTGAGCTAATTAGCTGTTTTTCAAGGGGAACTTTGAGAACAGGGATGAGTGTGTCGTTTTATGGGCTTTTAGCCGGTAGCTCGGCTTCTCCAATTAGTTTTTATGGTGAATTTCGTAGAAGGGCACAGGTTTCTTGCAGAGCCTTGTGGTGCAGGGATTTTACCAGGTCTTTGGGTGGCTTCAGTGGACAATTTATCTGTGAGGAGCTTATGCAGAGTTTTTTTTACAGGAATTTAGGAGAAAAAATGGGAGAAATACAGGTAAAGTGGGTCGCCTGCGGCAAATACCTGGATTTCTCGGTGCAGGAGGCGTCAAGTTGGATCAATTGCAGGTATTTTGGTCGACTTTGAGGGCGACAACAACTTTGGTGGATGAATTCTCGATTTCGGCAGTAAACGACGTCTTTTGCATGCAGAGTGCTCTGGGAACGACGAATAAAAATGACAATCAACAGTCATTTCCCGACTTTTTATGCACTTTTGGCCCTTTGGCGCCTTTTTGGTGATGACGTCAGCATGATGTCATCGGTGGGTCCGGGTACGATAGGGTGACATGGCAGCTGACGTGGGTGGCCAGGTGGTGGTGACATGGTGGCAGGGCAGGCGGGTGGACAGACAACGTGGAGGTGACGTGGTGGCGCGGTGGCGGAAAGGTGAGGTGACGTCACGCTGACGGGGGTGTGACGTCAGCGAGGTGGGGATGGGTGGTAAGTGGTTTCCCCGGAGGCCCCATAGGCGGTAAGTGGTATGAGGGGGTGGGGCTCCGAACACTGTGGGAGGCCGACGTGTGGCAGGGGTACTGCAGTAATACCGCCAATCTCCCGAACGCAAAAGGTCGGGCATGTTGTCTGTGAAAATGACCGCCAGTCGTTGGATCGCATCGCCCACGATCGGACGGCTGGCGGGGGAAACGATATGACGGCGCGTTGAAAAGAGGGGGACCCGCTGATTATTTTATTGGTTTAAATAAATTGCGCGCGGGGGGGGGGGGTTTAACATTAGGATTTCGGGTTTTAGTTTAATCGCACCCATTTATAAATGCTTTTATTTGAAAAACATTACAACCAATGTATTTAGGGCAGAAAAAGGGGTAAGAAGGGTTAATGAGGGCGGGGACCATGGATTTTTGGTTTTTAGCCAAAGTTTTTAATTGAAAACCATAGCTTAGGGTTAAAGAGGGTTAATATTAACCCCTGATGGGTTAATATTCCCCAAGAGAGGGCTATATAGCTATAGTGCTAGGGGGAGGGTATTTATATAGATTTTTTGGGAATTTTTTACATAGATCTTTATAGAATTAGGGAAGGGGGGACTTAGGGAGCTAAATAATACATCAGTTGTTAATATGACATTGTGAGGTGAGTGAAGGGGTAAAGACTAAGTTTTAAGAAGTAAAACTTAGGAATGGAGGGTGAGGGAATTGAGAATGAAGGTTTTTACACAAAAAATGTGGCTTCTTTTCCTTGATTGAACTTCATAGTTTGACCTGGTACTCTGTCATAAACAGAAGTGGAACAAGACACTTGAGCAGATCTCAAGGTCCTTGGGGATGTTAGTAAATGATGTTTGGGGGAAAATAGGGGGAAATTAGACATGCTTCCAATGTTATGTCCTCAAACCTCTGCTATGATGCCAATACCCTTAATGGAATTAGTCTTGTACTTGATAAGCCAATTGGTGATGGCCCTTCATTTTGCAAGCTTGCACTACTTACCCAACCTAGTAATCCTAACATTTTTTCTTCACTTGAAGTGGGTGCACTTGAATTAGCAGACCCTGACTGTTCTCTTTTTCTTTTGACTGCCCTCCTATCTAAATGTACCCTTATTTCTTCCAAGGACCTAGATTAAGCAGTTGGGCTCCTTCATTTCTCTACCTAGCTAGTCATCTGCCAAGCTTGAGCTGTTTGGACAGGAAACATTCTCTATTTTGCAACAAGCAAATTAAACATGGCATGGTCCAGATTAGCCTATTGGGCCATCCATGAAGTATGATTAGCAGCAGTGTTTGCAGAGTATGACACTGCCCAAAGATAGTAGTGGCATTTTGACTGGCCACTATCCTGGTATTTAGTTTGGGGTTCATTTTCACTTTTCTTTTGACCATTTGATTTTCTTGCCTTTTGATCATTCTTTTAAGGCATACCCTCTTTTCATTTTTTAATTTTCATAGTATGTACACAAAATATGGAACCTTTGCAGCCTGCAATGATGAACATATTTAGCCCTTCCACTGTCAATCATGAAAGATGAAACCTATTGGTATAGGAAACTAACAGTGGTATGACCTGGAATAGTAACAAATAGGGAGGGGCAAGGGAGGCTAAATGGCTGAGAGGATGTGTTAACTACGACCGATTATCGACATACAAAGAAAAGTAACAACAAAGGCCTACGGGCAAGTAAGAGCGACAGGGTACCATAATGCTAGCTATAAATGTGCTTTAGGGACTTGCAGGAAACCCTAAACCACGACAGAAGCATACAGAAATCCCCGACTCCATCCTCATCTGTTTCGAGTGTCCTCACCACAAAGAAATCAACGCTACGCATTTAATTATTTCCACTCTGCTGCAAAATTCACCATTGAATAACATTGCACATCACTTTAAATAAGTATTGTAAGCCTGCACATACAACCATGGAAACTCCAGAGATGAAAAAGAAGGTAAAAGGAGAATACCTTGTAAGATATGAACCCCAAGACCTCATTCTAGTTAATTCTAACCCTAACATCAGGGTTTCATTTGAACAAGTTGGGTGTATTTCTTTTTGTGAGAAGATTCAGAGCCATGGTCATGGCTTCTAGCTCAATAAACAATTTTCACTGAATTTCTAGGGAAAAGAAGTTAAGGTTTGAAATTTGGAGTTTGTTGTCTCTAAGCAATCAATAGTTGTTGCCACTAATATCCCTTTACATGGTGAAGAGTGGTTTAAAGTCATGGAGTTGGATCTAGCTCATTCTAAAGACTTTTTGAAGCCACAATACGAGGGGTATTCGTCCATCATCCCAAGGATTTATCCATTGGACCACTACAGTAAGATGCTGAAAGTGATTCAAAGGTATCTTACATGTGAAGGGAGGTTCAACAAAATCTATCAATACCAAATCCGACTTTTGATGCATTTTACACGTAAGAAAGCCTTGAATGTGCCTTACTATTTGTTTAGAAGTCTTAGCAGAATGGCTGACAGAGTTCAAGCAAGGGGGAGTCAGATTGAACCTAGCCTATTCCATTTTCATTAATTAAATTGTTGGTGCTAAAAGAAATTGACAAGAGGGAGCAGTTTATCCAGGAGGATCCTCAAACTTTTCCAAGTTCAAAGGTTTCAGTTGTTCCTGGAAATAGTGCCAAGTTGTAGAGATCGTTGCACTGAATCCAGTAGTACCTTCGTTTTCTCATTTGGCCTCCAGATGACGGAGAAATTTCTCATTGAAGTTTATGGTGAATAGGTGCAAAAGTGGCCTCGCTAGCCATGTGGTGTTCCTGTAGCTCGACACATGGAAATGGTAAAGTCAAATTCCACTTTGGGTGCATGGTGAGATTTTTGGTTTGATTGCTTGAAGGTGCATAAATTAATGTGTGGGTGCATTAATTGTTCTTGGTGAGCAAAGGAAACAAAATATGTATTAAAAAACCTAAATATCATGGTGGCACAATTTCAAATGTCAAACTTTATGTTAAAAACCATATAGTAAATGGTGGGTGTAAATGTGATATGGTAATAAAATATCGCGCATATATATATTAACCCATTTCTACAGTGATAAGGTGGAATTATTACAATGTTAAAATAGGTTCGCCGTGAAGCGGATATATATATTAATGTGTTGTTTAACACTATGTTTAGAAATGTGACATACTATCGCATAAACTTGTACCCACCGAGATGTAAATGTGGAAATATCAAATTCACCAAATTTAGATGGTGGAGTCTTCACATGTGTCACGGTGTCATGATGAGTATGCATTCAATTCAACGCAGAGTCAACCATTAATGGCGGGGGGCCATAACATACCACCGCTATGGGTAGAACATCACCGCCAAGGTAATTTCCACAAAGTCTGGCTTCATTTTCCAGAGAATATTGATGTGCCACTGATTGAGGTCCAGTCACATCAGAGTCTGAAATCAAAAAACACGCAGGTGGTAGAGGTAGTGATTACATGGCATAGATCAGGTAGAGACTGCTGAGGGTTAGGTGCCATGGGTTCAAGCATGACCGTTGGGTTATCATCATATATCATGTATTAAGTTTAATGCGACATATATTAAACACTATGCACCCAAAAATATGTATTGTGGTTATGATATATGGGTTAAGGAATATTTGCTAAGCTAAAGTGCGCTTGGTGTTGTAATTGCACTGAGAACTAGTTTGTTCACCTAACCAAAACCAATTGCCATGTATTTCCATGCTCACATGAAACTCTCATGGCTATGGAATAATGTACAATCAAGCTCCAATACCATATTGATAGAGGCACTAAAGGTGACGATGCATTATGCAAGATACTTGCCAATTTGGGTCAAAGTCATCTCTATGGAGTTCAGAGCATGGCACACATACATCACCAATGAGCTCCATGAGGAAGAAATTGATATGCCAATTTGATAAGACTTTTTCCTATTATCAGTTTTGTCTTATATAGCCACAGTCTCATATGTAATCTATATTTTGTAAAAAATGGTATCTAATGAAGTCCAAGAGACATGTGTTGAATGTGAATAGCCATCTATGGGACGTAAAGAGTCATGTATAGAATATGAAAATTTATAGGAGTTTAGGATTCATGAGGAATATGAAATGTGATTGTCATTAGTTATAAATAGCTCCTCATAACTCAAGCTAAGGGCTTAGATTCTTGGAGTCTTGCCTTGGCCTCTCTTGTAGTGCATAGGAGATGGATCATGCTTTGGAGAAGCAAGTTATGGCTTCATGTTCCACTATTGGATCTAGTGTTTCATATATGTAACAATGTACATGGGATCTTCCATTCATAATCAGAAGCTCTATGAGCCAACACTTCTTCACACATGTATCATGGATATATTGGTACTATTCTTGTTATGTTTGTGGTATATGTTGGTTTAATTACATACTACGTTTAATGAACTATTTTGGTGCTTAGCTATGGATATTGTTGAATAAGTGTTGTTATTATTTCATGATTGTTGTTTATTATTTGGACTAATCTAAAAGTAAACAAAAAGCATTTCTCATTTTTCTCGGGCCCCCTTTTAAGATATTATTATTACTTCTCTAACCAAAGGCTCGTTTTTCTTTACCAGCCATGAAGTTCCCTATGCACCTTACATTTGGTGTCACAAAGCTTACATACATTTTGCCCCAAAGAGGTGTTGCGATCTATTGTGTGTGTTTGTAACCAAGACACATATTTGAAACATTTCCAATGGTGCCCGGACAATATTGTCGGATGGGACTTCTACACTAGACAGTGTGAGATCTAATCGGAACTTCACATCGGGGAGATCCCCTTAAATGTTGGTCGTATTCAACACCATCAACAAAAGGTAATAAGACGTAAAATATTGTATTAGATTAGCTTGGGAAAGGAAAACCCCCCATTAATAATCAAAATAAATACAAATGGGATAGTAAGAATGATAAAGTGCATGGATTAGTGAACATGGCTATGCCTCTTAATTTATGTTTCACTTTCAAGGAATTGATGACTGAAATAACATTTGGGAAAATATAAAAAAAAATATTTGGCCAACATATTGTCATTCATTCCCATTAGATTGAAAATAAGATAATGTTCTTTACTCCTAATTATTTCTCTTGTATCAAAGATTATTTATCTAAGTTCAAAAGGCTTAGAATTGTATTTAAAGATTGTAAAATCAATATGAAAGATTATCAATACATATATGTTATTATTGCTAAGTTTGGTACTACATATTTTATTTTTCTATCTACTTTTTATGTCCTTATATAAGCTTTAGGGGATGCATATCAAGAGCTCAATCTTAAGTCTTTTGTCATTCTCTAATTAGAGAGAAAGACATGCTTTTGCATCTTGGAGTGATCAACACTACATGTACATCCAACAAAGCCTTAGTAGCACAAAATAAAAATCGAAACCAAGCATCATAAGAAGCAACATCCTCACAAAAACAAGAAAAACAAGGTTCCCAAACCTTCTCATTCAATTTCTACTCGAATTAGTTACAAAGAAATATAACCAAAGAGTAAGAAGACTAACAAGCATTGCAATTTTTTTGCATGAGATGGTCATCTAGAGTCTAAAAAAAATAAAAAAATGGAAGTCTTAATAACAACAATGAAGAAGTACAACATAAATTTTTCTTCTTCTTCTTATTCCTTCTCATGGACATGCACTTTTTTCTTTTGGTTTCTCCTTTAACGCAACATCTATTTCTTTGAATGTGAGGCTTAGTGATTTTGGAACCTCTTATCATGTGTCTAAGGATAAAACCTTTTTTTTCTCTAAATGATTGTAACACCAAATAAATATTCATTGGTGATGATATATATATTAATGTTGTATGACGTAGAGTAGTTCATGTATATAATGGTGATTTCAATGATGTATTATGTGTTCTAAGTATTATCTACAACCTTTTATCAATACATCAGATCACTCATTCAAGTGAAGGTAAAAAGTAGAGTGTTTGCCTCATTGGGTTGTGATCCAAATAAATATTCATTGGTGATGATATATATATTATTGTTGTATGACGTAGAGTAGTTCATGTATATAATGGTGATTTCAATGATGTATTATGTGTTCTAAGTATTATCTACAACCTTTTATCAGTACATCATATCACTCATTCAAGTGAAGGTAAAAAGTAGAGTGTTTGCCTCATTGGGTTGTGATTCAGGATTTAAAATATTCTAAGCATGTTCTTACCACTACAGTTGTTGATGGTATTACCAAGTTGTACACATTTGACAACTTTGGTTCATCATATTTTCCGTTATATTTTATTTCTCATATCGATGACTTGAGAAAAGTCTTGAATGAGTATTGTGGTCATCTTTACTATCACTCATTGCAAAGTCTATGTAGTCAAAATATAGTGATTGGTGTTTCTTTTGTTTCTTACAGAAATGGTGCATGTGTTGGTTATATTCTTGACAAAGATCATTGGGATAGTTTTAATGAATGTGCATATTGGCATTCCTTGGCCCCTTTGCTTCTTGTTCATAGTGATTTGTGTGCTCTAATTTATTCTCCTTCTTTATTTGGGTGCAAGTACTTCTTTAAATATCATTTTGTTGAAAGGCCTCAGATTTATGTTGCCCCAACATGGGGGATAACCACCTGGTCCAGACCTTAAGGCAACTCCTTTTCCGTTTAAAGTGGTGTCTCTGACTGGGGATAATGGGACTAGTTTCCTAATGTGGGTTTTAAGATGAGAGTGGGTGGTTCATGAGCATTTGCAATAGAATAATGATAATGTAAATGACCTATTCTATCATGCAAATATTCTAACTAACTTATTCTAATATAAACCCGGGTATTTCTGTGTGTTATGCGATCTACATAGATATCTGCTTAACATGTGATAATAAAGATTAATCACGCATAAACAGAGATGATAACATATAAGATAATTTATTTGACTAAATAGTTAGTCAAAGAAATTTATAAAATATATTGCATATATGATGAATTATATATATGAAAATTAACAATTTCAGCTAGGCATCGTACAATACTGCAATTAACGCTTAACAGAAAGAATAAATCTCACATACAATTCATGAAAGTAAAGTGTTGTCATTGATTAAAAGAAAACATAATGAATCATACAAGATAATAGTACCATATGTGTGAAGTTCAACTCATTTAGCTAATGACATGGATCAACTCCTTTTTTCAAATCAAATTATCTTCCAAGAACACAATAGTGCATCAAAAAAGGAAAGTAGTCTCATATCTAAAAGAAATGATCATGTTCCATAATTTCACAAAAGCATTCACAAACTTACAAAAGTGCATTCTTTGCAAATGTTTTTGATCAAATTTTGGACCCTTCTCTAAATGCATGAGAAGGGTATAAATACTATTCTAACTAATGTACAAAAATAGATTATACAAAAATTTGAGGAGGTTTCAAACAATCTTCCTCCTAACTAGTTAACTAACTCTAAAAATAAACAGTGGCCTGATGCACATAACTAAGATGATGATTTGTTGTCTGCTAGTTTGTCCTTCAAATTGCATATATCGGTCATTGGTTTGAGTTGAGGAGGTGCCCCGAAATGTGTCCTGAGCTGTCTTGCGAGAATCACATCGGTGATAGGTGGCAACATCCCGCTAAGTCGAATGAAGTGAGAAATTAAGGGTCATGATTTAGTTGTGTGGTTTTACGAGGTATTGCCAATATGACTACCAGTTGGTCTTGGTCAATTTTGCGATTGCCTCGCTTTGAGTCTCTACCTTTTCCTGTCATCTTTTATGCAAATCTCCTAAATTGGGCATTTCTTTTAGACTGCCTTCCTTTAGTAGGTTGGTGACAAACAGAGTGTGGTTCACCGCCTTGATTATATTATTTGATACCCTAGCTTCCCTTGCCACTGCTAGCTCAACTTGTTTGATTCTCACATCCCAATGTGTGAAAATAATTTCTTTGTGTGTCTCCTTGATTTCAGGAAAATTGGCCTTCCTTCTATCTTTTGTTTCTTGCCATTCAATGAACTCTGAGATTTTTGTGTTGAGATCAGTAAACTTGGTTTTCTAGTCAATCACCTTATCTGTTAGCTAGTCGCTAGTAATCAGATAAGGAGTAATGTGTGAGATCTTTTGGCAGAAATGCTCCTGCTATTTCATTAGGAGGGAATTTAGTTCCAGGGCCTCTTCAAAGAACTCCTCAGTAGTAGAAACATCCTTATATCTTTCGATGGCTTGCTGCAATTCTTTGAGTTGCATGTTTTTAGCCGATATATTGGCTTCATGGCTTATTTTCAGGACCTCCATGCTCTATTGCAATTTTGGGCAAGCTGGTTAGCTGCTTGCTTGTTCACACTTGCTTTCTCTATTTTGAGCTGCTGCTCGAGCTGTGCAATCCACTCCTCCTTTTCTCTCAACAAAGTAGAGACTTCAGTGGCTTTGTCCATAGTGGTCATTGCATATGCTCCCGTGAAATGTGACAATTTAGTCAATTTCTCAACTGGGTTGAAAGGAATGTCCCTCCAAACTATGTCCATTGACTCGTTTCTAAGTGGGAGCTTGGGTGTTTCTACACTTTTTCATTTTCTCTGTTTGAGCAGTTCAACTGCACTACACAGAAATTGCGCAGAGGTGTCATCTCGATACCCCTGTCCCGTAGCAGTGATTTGAGCCTCAAAACTACAATGTTGTCCAATTTTTCTTGTTTGTCATTGTCCATTGAGCCTCAAAACTACGTAGACGGGCCTCCCAAGGCCTCATTCCAACAACAATCATTGTCCATTGAAATTGCACAGATCTACCTCTTAGTGACTACATGAAAATGTGACATGCTGAAATCGCTTCCAAGGAGTTGAGGAGAAGAACCAAGGAACTGTGTAATGGAAAATATGAGGACCACATGGAAACTCTGTCTGATGTATGATCATCTTGAAGGTAAGTATGGTAAGTAAAGAAAATATTCCAAAGTACACTTAGTTGATTTTGCAAGACTGCTTGTCATTGTCATATCAACCTGTCCTCAGTAACATGCATGTGTGCAAACACGAAAAATCATCTCATGTGCTTCTTCTACATGTCTTGCTTCTTTTTCACTTGTTTGACCAACTGTCGTCTTCCACTTGTTGATTTCTATGTCATGCTTGTGATCTTGTTTTGGTGATGTTGAAGGTTGTGTGTGAGTTGTGTTCGCCATGTACACATCTATCGCACTCAGACACAATGTTGTGTTCACTGTCGCGCAAGCATCGTCACGGTCGTTCAATGATCCATCACAAGTGCCGCTCTTGTCACTCGCACTGTCGGTCAGTCACACTAAGTACGTGTTCTCTTGATGTTTTGAGGTGTCTTGTCATAAAGTCATGTTGAGTGTGTGTTCGTAAGGTCACATATGCACAAGTCCACTCACTCACACACTTATTCATTCTGCTAAAGTTCTGATGACTGGATCACCCTCCAATAGCTAGACCCTTGCTGAGCTATATTACGCAGTGTCAGCACTTGGTGAACATGTACTGTCGCTCAGAATTGTGCAGAGATTGAGCCTGTCTTGCAGGAAGCCTGCACTGCACAATCATGGAATCGACTGAACTGACTTTCATCTAGAACAAAGCAGAAGTTCCTCAACAAGCCATCTAAATCTGCGTTGCCCACAAGAAAATCAACCAACCCTCCTACTAGTTAGCCAGAGAGTTTGACTAGGAAGTTACCATGGGACTCAGCCCCTCCAAAAATTGTGCAGAAGCTACAGACCTTGCCCACTCCATTGAGTGAGAAAATTGTGCAAACACACTGGACAGACACCCATTGCCCATCCCTATCTCCCTCTAGAAATTATGTAATTTTTCGAGCTAGTCACCTAGTCAGTCGGTTGACTACTCACCCAGAAAATTGCGCATATTTCTGAGCAAGACCATCAGCAACCCAACATCCCCCTCACCTCAAGAACTACGCAGAGGTGTTCAACAGGTCAGCCTCCCAACAATTGCACAATTTTTGTCTCCAGCAAACCCTGCAGCCTGCTTCCAGCTCCCTCCAGGAATTGTGCAGATTTTGTTGCCAAGCCATCCCACAACCCTCTGCCAGCTCCCTCCATGAATTATGCAGTTTTTGCTGCCAAGCCTCCTAAAGCCCGCAGTCATCTCCCTCTACAAATTATGCAGTTTTTGTTGCCAAGGGCCTCTGCTGCACAAACTACTTCACCCCAGAAATTGTGCAGATTTTCCCTCTAGCCGAGCTAGATCCCACAGATAGTCACTGCTGATTCGAATTTTCCATCTCAGTCTCCCAGTGACCTCTGCGCAATTTTCACTAGGAGCACCCAGAGATCACATCCTAGCTTGAAACTTTTCCCACGAAGTTTCATAGCCTTGTCCTCTCTCCTAGTCACCTGCATCCAAATGCGAATGATCATGCATCATTGTAGACTAGGAGGTTTATGGGTTTGATGTCGTCTCATCATGAGTGATTGTAGATACAGGTACATGAACAAACATGACACGACAACGGATGGGATGAACAAGGAGAGTATATACAAAAGGATATGTTTTTTAAATTAACGAACAAATGATGCATGTGCGAAGATGTGTTCATGAACGGATGAACAAGTGAAAATGCAAGGATGTGTTCGTGGACGGACGAACGAGCGAACATGCAAGGAGATATTTTTGCGAATAGACGAACATGTCAAGCTTGCCAAAGTACAGGCAAAGGAGAGATGTGCACATGCAACATCAAGTGAACCCAATGACCATTGAGGACTCCACACACCTTACCATGCAAGCCTCCTAAAGCCCGCAGTCATCTCCCTCTACAAAATGTGCAGTTTTTGCTGCCAAGGGCCTCTGCTGCACAAACTACTTCACCCCAGAAATTGTGAAGATTTTCCCTCCAGCCGAGCTAGATCCCACAGACAGTCACTGTTGATTTGAATTTTCCATCTCAGTCTCCCAGTGACCTCTACGCAATTTTCACTAGGAACACCCATAGCTCACATCCTAGCTTGAAACTTTTCCCACGAAGTTTCACAGCCTTGTGCTCTCTCCTAGTCACTTGCATCCAAATGCGAATGATCATGCATCATTGTAGACTAGGAGGTTTATGGGTTTGATGTCGTCTCATCATGAGTGATTGTAGATACAGGTACATGAACAAACATGACACGACAACGGATGGGATGAACAAGGAGAGTACATAAAAAATGATATGTTTTTTAAACGAATGAACAAACGATGCATGTATGAAGATGTGTTCGTGAACGGATGAACGAGTGAAAATGCAAGGATGTGTTCATGGACGGACGAACGAGCGAACATGCAAGGAGATATTTTTGCAAACGGATGAACATGTCAAGCTTGCCAAAGTACAGGCAAAGGAGAAATGTGCACATGCAACATCAAGTGAACCCAATGACCATTGAAGACTCCACACACCTTACCATGCAGAGGTGAAGCTGTGATACACCAAGAGAACATCCATCACTCAACAGAACTGCAACTCAACATGCACACGAGCAGCAGCATGAACATATCAACATTGTCGGCCACATCACTACTATGGGCCATACTATTGTCATTCAATGTAATGTAACGTGGAAGTCCAAGAGACCCATTTATAATCTGAAGAGTCATGTAATTTGAAAATTCATGAAAGTAAAATAGTCATGTCGGCCACATCGCTACTATGGGCCATACTATTGCCATTCAATGTAATGTAATGTGAAAGTCCAAGAGACCCACTTGTAATCTAGAGAGTCATGTAATCTGAAAATTCATGAAAGTCAAATAGTCATGAGGGAAGTCGAACAATCACAACGGCTAGTTTCACCCTCAGATATAAATACCCCCTCATTTGTACATGCAAAGGACTTTTCACCTTGGCTCCTTCCACATAGCCTTGAGAGTTTGTAATATTTTCTTTGAGGAGTGAGTAATGGCTCCAACGCCCCACCTACGGGATTAGTTATGTATGGTATATCGATGTGTCTTAGAATTTTTGCTTAATTCATAAGCTTGCTCATAGGCCAACATGTTTTCATACATGTGTTGTAACTCTTTGTAAGAATTAATCTTGAATGCTTGTAATACATGTTGCTTTAACCCGTGTTAAACAATTGAACTCATTTAGTTGTTCTAATGCATATATTTATGAAAATGTGTTGTATAAGTTGTTAGCATTGTCCTGCCCATGTTGGTTACCTCCCCGGACATAAAAAAAAACCATTCACGTAAACTTGTTATAACGACCATCGCGCTCGTGTGGAATGCCATGCTAGGTCTTGTACGTGCTATCTTCCTTGTGTGTTGTGACTACCACGTCCGTATGGATTTCTCTTTGGAAGTTGTGTATTTACTATTGTGTTGTGTGTCTTTGACAGAGCTGGGACTTCCTTCCTTCCGACTAGAGACTCACTTCCATCCTCTCACTCTGCGGTGAAAGAACCTTGACTCAAGTAACACTAGCACTCACCAGGCACGCGAACCTCACTGTTCAAAGACAAAGCATACTACTCTCACATGCTGACAAGCAAGAGCTAAGGCATATCTTTAAGATAATGGCAACTAGACCATCGTATCGGATGTGACTCCTACACCAAACAGTGTGAGGTCTAGTTGGGACTTCATACCGGTAAGATCCCTTGATGTTGGCAGGTCCAACATTGTCAACAGGTTCATATGGAGCTAGAAAGTTACTATGAACTATATATGCAAATCACACTTTCTACTTCCATTGGTTTTTTTTAAATACTTTTAATATCAACGAATACTTTTTAGGAGGGATTATATATTGCTCATAAACATGGAAATGTTCTACAAATTCAGAATTAAAGTGACTAATCTACTTGCAAGAAATTAAACATATTTGCAAGAAGGTAAGCACGTTTGTAGGAAAGTAAACACACTTGGAAAAAGGGATGGGTCGCTCGTTTAGCTTTCAACCATCTATGGAAAAAGATAAACACCAACACCGGTAAAATTACTAATCTACTTTTGTAGGAAAGGAAATGGAATACTTATATCTAGAGGGATTGGTAAGCTTAGAAAGGGGAGTAAGAGGACCAAACATGGCCAAACACTAAAGGGTTCTAGTCTATTAACTAGATAAACACTTCTAAATAAGTCATCCCAACATGGTGTAAATATAATATATAGATACATCATCATGACACTTTTGGCTCATCATGATGGTCAGATCTAGCATAAAAATGTAGGAATGTAGAGTACAATGTAGAAGATATACGATGTAATAGGGATAATTGTATCATAAAGGTAGATACAATTACCTACATCCCTTCAAATGAGAATTGTTTGTATTTTCTTATGCTTGTTTCTACCTTTCCCTTGGAAGTCTGTTGCACATTCTTTTGGAATATTTGTGTTGTTCCCAACTTAGTCCAAGTTTATAGGAATCTAGGTTACAAGAAACTTGGTCCTCTTTGTTTTCATGACCGAAAACATTTTAGGTATTCAAAAGAATTTGTAATGATTTCAAATGACACTCGATTTTCCATTTCAGTTAATTCTATGAAGTCCTCTCTATTCATAATTTTTAGTTTGACTTTTGAAAGTATTGTTGATTCAACTAGGTTAATTGATGTTTCTTTGTCGATAACTTTTACTTCCACTTTCATTTTTTTGCTTAATTTTTATTTTTATTTTTTGTAAGGTATCATTTCAAATGTTTAGATGAGAAATTTCCTTATCTTTTCAACGTGATACCATTTATGTATATATGAAAGGTCACATGCCTTTGTATCAATCATCATCAATCATATTATCAATTTAAATATTTTATCCTTCATGGGTTTCTGTGTATTATCCTATTTAATTTGATATTCATACAGTTATTGAATAGGTATTTTGTAACAATGTTTAAAATATGCTCCATAATTTAAAAATGGCGTTGAAATGTTTCAAAGTTGTTTTTTCAAGTGTTAGTATTGTCCTAATGTGTTTCAGCCATGTTCCCACACATTTCTAATCCTCTAGTGACTCATTTAGGCTGTGTGATCCCACATGACGCCTAAAATCAAGAAAGAATTAGAGGAAATTTTAGCCTAAAAGTGTCCCTGAAATTTTTATGTAATTCCGATGTCATAATATGGAAACAATCAAAATCCTTTAAATTTAGAAAGAGGTACATGCAAATATTTCACAGGGAGAAGAATCAAACTAAATTTTATTTATTTTTTATTTTTTATTTTTAATTATTGGCTTATCTTCTTATAGGTTTACTCAAATTTCAAGTGTAGACACTCATTGCATGCATAATTAAATTCCACATCCAACAAGTAGCCATTATGCATACTTCTGAGAAGATCCACATTGATAAAAATTGAAGATACGTTAAAAAGTGTGCTCAACACGCCTTTTTAATGTATATTCATGTTTTATCAATGTGGGTCTTCTCAGAAGTATGTATAATGGGTACTCGTTGGATATGGAATTTAATTCCGCATCCAATTACTATATACACTTCAAATTTGAGTAAACCTATAAGGAGATAAGCCAAAAATACAATTAAAACAATATTTTTCTTCTTTTCCCTCCAAAATTCATAACCCTTATTTTATTATTTTTCTTTAGGAGACCACTTTTATGCTGAAATTTCCTATAATGACAATTTAATATATTAAAAATGAAATGAATGTAACTTTGTTTGCAAAAATTGAAAATTAATTCTATTTATTGAGAAGGAAAAAAGTAAACCATAAGAAGGTTTCATTGCTTAAAAAAGAAATGTGTTTGACTTTCTCTTCTTAAGTTTTGTACATCAATGAGAAATTCCTACAATAACAAAAAGGTTTTATTGTGAGTTTTTTTAGTGTTGATAGTGATTTCTAGATAACTTTTAGTAACAAATGTATTTTCTGCAATAAAATCACTCTTGTTGGCTTCATTATCAACAAGAAGCATCATTTTTCTGTTGATTTTGTAGCAACCGTGGTTTCTCAAAGTGTTGTTTGTCTTGTTCTTGAACTAAGATTACACGGGGTAAATGACTTTTATTCTTTTTGGTGGCCCTTTGGAATCAAACTACACTCTTTTTAGGAATCTCATCAAGGACCCTTATAAGTTACATTAGTGAATGCACATTTTTTACATGACACCAATAATGGTGGTCATGGTTTTGAGAAAAATGACCCTAGCACATGAAATAATTCTTATAAAAAGGGTTCAAAATGATGCTAAATGGCTCAAAAAAGGGAGATTCCAATTTGAATCTTTTTCTCCATTTTCCATTAGGTATAAGTCAAGGATAGTTTAAGAAACTACTAGGAGGATATTGATGCAACAAGAACCTTCAAAATTACAATGCCCAACTAAAGATAGTAAACTAGTAAAAATGTTGAATGGTCAAGGAAAGGAAGAAGTTGATATGAGAAAGCCAAGGGAAATGTATGCTTGTGGAAACCCCTTCATCATAGTTTGACACCTTGTTGACATGAGTTTATAACAATTCCCTTAAGTTTTCAAGGGTTAAAATTAAAACATTTTTGGATTCACTTTTCTCACAAAGAAGATGGAACTAACTGAGGATGCATTGGATCCCATTTGTTTTTCATGGAGTGGCACATAGGTTTCTATTCTAGAAAATTGGTGGAAATATATGAGGTATAGGACATTGGTCAATGTCCTATCTTCATCAAAAGATGAGATTTTTTGGAAGGCTAAATATTTCTTAGGTGAGTTAAAATAAATTCATTTTATTTTATTTTTTTTAATCAATGATATTGGGTGTCACTAGGCCCTCTAAGATGGCACAAGTTATCACATAGAATGCACCACTTTTCAAGGGCACATGCTTGATTTTGAATATAAAGTACAATCACATATTTTGTACTTAATGAATAGTCCATATTTTGAACCTTAGTTTGGAAAATTTTGAGGCTAAGGTACCATGGATGAAGGATCTCCTATTGGATGCTAGATAGTTATAAAATTCATTCTGGGCCACTTAGCAAATAAAATCATATGTTTTATAATTCATGCATAGTCCATAATTTTAACCTTATCTTGGAAAATTTGGATCCCAGAATACCATGGATGAAGGATCTCATAGTGGAGGCTATATAGTTATAAAATTCATTCTCAATCATCATTGCTCTCGAGCAAACTCTTAATAATTATTCAAGTTGAAGTTGCTGAGTTTTAGGTCCCTATAATACTAGTGATTCCCCCATTACTATTTTTGTTTTATCCCTTATTGTTATTGTTGTGCCCCTATTGTACCCATATTGTTATTATTGTGCCCCATAGAATCCCACTATTGTTATTTTTGTGCCTTTATATTATTATTATTAGGTCAGCTTTGGTTATATTGTGACCCCTTAGACTCCTATATATAGAAAGGAGGTTTTGTCATTTGAATCATCTAAAAATTGTTCATTTGTGTATGTAAAGGAGGTTTCCCCCTCGAAGAGGCTTATTTCTAAGGTGTTGATCTATCTTTTCTATCTTTTTGTGAGCCAGTTTCATAACACTGAGGAAAGATATTCCTCTATCTTAGTTATTTTGCATCACCAAGTAGAAGTGAAATTTGCATCATTGACTATGGAAATGAGTGATATTGGGGCTATTTATAGAAATTTGGATGAGAAAGGGGTAGCATGGTGCATAGACTAGTCACTAACGAGTAGTGATGGAGTAAGATTTAGCGAATTACTCTAGTTCATAACGCATATATTCGAGCTCTTACAATACATTAATGAGATTTTTTTTTTTATAGGTTTATCATGGCATGGATAAAATTATTTATAAAACCATGAAAATTATTTGACAAGAAGCTCCAACAATTCTATTTGTTGATGTATATTTTGCAGAATTGTGAGATCAATCATTGTTGACAGGTGGAACTAATTATCAGATCAATCATTGTTGATATAATGGAACTAATTTGATTATATTTTTCACATTTTATCTCATGATTTAAATTATGTGTTTTTATGTTAATCGCCTCATTTTTTAGAGAAATGGGAAAGAGAAGGACCAACATATAATATGAAAGTAGCAAATAGAGGAAGGAAACCTTCATGTTATTATTTACATGTTCTCTATAGACTAAAGTGAAGGAAGAATTTGAAATGTTTGTTGTTGAGAAACAAGAGAATTCAAATATATCATCCTTGAATGAAAAGAGGACCATGAATTATATTAAATGGAGGACTTTTCGTGGGGTAAGTGATATACACATGCAAACAATGTCCATTTTTTTCTTTCTAAGGTAAGTAGTGTACATGTGCAAGCAATGGCCATTTTTATTCTTACATAAGTGGCAAACTTGACGTTAGCATAGAGGGACAAGAGAACCTAGGGATTTATTCACTTTTTGAAGAAAAATAAGATAGGATTGCAAAGGATAGAGGATTGTGTATATGTCGATTTAAGCCTTTGTCTTTTTAATTACTGGAATGATGAATTTGCATGTGGATGCTCTATTGATTAAGTTGTGGCTCTTGAAAAAACTAAATCGATCTCTCACTATTTATTTTAGATATTACATATTAAGCTTTCATTCATGCATATCTATGATTGAAGGTGGGCCTTAGTGTACATGTGAAAACATTGTCCATTTGTGTTCTTTGTAAGTGGCAAACTCATCCTTAGTAGAGAGGAGAAAGAGAACTAGGGATTTATTCATTTTGTGAAGCACAATAGGTTTGGATTGCAAAGGGTAGAATATTTATTGTATTTTCATTAAAATTTATACCTTATGTGTGATGGGGTTGATGAATATATGAGTGAACCTTCTTTTGAATAAGATGTAGAACTTTCAACACGTGAGTTGAACCTCTTATTTTCTATTCAAATTTTACAAATTCATCTTTTGTTAACACATATCTATGGTTGAAGGTGGGCCTTATTCAAATTATGCTAAATCATTGTTGGATATGGTGAATAATTTGATGAATAGAGCCCTCATCATGATCTATATCGATAATTTAGTTTTTGAAAAATGTGATATCTTATTTTTTGTTAATGTGTGCATTAACATTTTATTAACTTTTTGTTGATGCGTATCACTCTATTATTCTTTATAACTCATTCTAGTTTTGTTAATAATTTTATCAACCCATAAATTACCCTGTTATCATTTCCTAAAATTTTGCGGTTCAATTTTCTATTGTTCAATTTTCTGTCTAGACTCATTATCAAGTTTCATCAATCCTATATTGGAATAATTGTATCTTATGTCACAATAAATGTATCGTGTGTGTGTGTGTGTGTGCATCTTATGTCACAATAAATGTATCGTGTGTGTGTGTGTGTGCGTCATCATTTTAGAGGACCAAAAATAGTAATACTTAGTTTATTTCTTCATTGAAATTATTTAAAATAAGCTGTTTTACTAAAAAATAATGTTTCTTTTTCTTTGCTAAATGTTCAATACAATGTAAGTTTTGCATTAGTATAGTGGAAAAGGATTTTGATTTATGAATGAATGACTATATATATCATATTATGATCATGTTTATGGCTCCTTATAACTGACTTAATATATTCTTAGCATCTTATCTTATCATATAAACAAATTCACAATATAGAAATAAATTTTTTAAGGAATGTTTTAATGTACAGGTTTGGAGCAATGACAAATATGAGAGTGTTGAGCACAGGGTGGCGGTAAATGACAAGAAGGAAAGGTTATCTATTCCATTCTTTTTTAATACTTACACATTATGTGATGGTGAGACCTGCACCTGAGCTGGTCAATGAGAAAAATCCTCCCAAATATAAAGAGTACAACTGGGGGGAGTTTTTAAACAGTAGATATGAAAGCAATTTCAAGAAAATGGGCAAAGAGAATCTTCAAATTCATCACTTTTATATTTCACCAAATTCTCCCTAAATAATATTTTTCTCTATCCATGGGTATTATATAGTAATTATGTGCAGTTTTAGCAAGCCCTCATATATTTGATCATAAATAAGCTACCTCAGTTAATGAATAAGAATGATGTACTTTCAATGTACGGTTTTTCCTTATTGAATGATTTGATTATATGGAATTTACAATATCAATGATATCTTGATTAGTTTTCGATAAAAAAATATTTTCAACTTGTTTAAATATATTCTTTATGACTTTGAACTATAGTTAAGTTGAAATGGGCCATACATTTAAATATTAAATATTGATTTAGTGTGTAAATTTTAGATAAGTGATATCAATCATAAGGTGAGGATATGTATTATGGACTACATGGCATGTGCTTTAATATCAGGGAAAATTTTAAGGATCCATGCATACTTTTAAATGTAAAAATCTTGGTGAATTGTAAAATTTTTAAATGGAAACTGTAATATATTTGGTGATATTTTTGTAAAATTATTCAAATTTATAAGAATTTTTTATAGTTTCTATAAAATTTTGATGATTTTAAAGTAAAATATCTTATCTTATAGAATTTGGGTGAATAACTTAAAAAAAATGGAAATTGGTGAACATTTTTTTCTAAAAACAAAAATTGAATCAACCCACGAGAGTTTATCCCCTAGAATTTTCCCTCTTTAAGAAGCTTTCCTCAAGTGATAAAACTTAAAACTTTACATTCTAATTTGTTATGTACCTTTACTAGATATGTAATAAAGGGCGAGAATGTGAATGGATAACATTTTTCATGGTTAAGACACACATAATAATTAATGGGCTATGGAATGTTTAATATGAGGCTCAGTAGTAATAAGCCCCATCTACCATCACATGGAAAATGCATGTTCCCCTCATGTGTCATGAGTGGGGAATGCATGTTCACCTACCTCCTAATGAATGGGGAATGGATGTTCACCTACCTCCTATATAAATGTCATTGTACGTATTTGGGAATATCTTTAATGTACTTTCATCTTCCATTGGTAAGTTTCTATTAAAAATGGAGCATTTAAGATAAATGACATAAACACAAAGTAAAAAGCATTAACATGAAGATATGGTGTATAAACCATTTACTCAGAAAAACTGTAGAAATTCCCACTGTAGATCAACAGATTATGCAATATACTAAAGAAAAATACAAGATCTACTTCTACAACAAACTTTGCGGAAGCTTAATCGAATATGAACAAGATCAATGAGAACACATATAACTAAGAATGAGAAATCAATCACACATAACACAGAAGAAATAACCCAGGGAAAGCCTTAGCCTAAAACCCCAAATCTTTGTATTATCATACAAGTGGAAATATGTTCAAGTTACAAAAAGAATCAGCTCTCAAGCTATCCTGCTCTCTCTGCAATCAGACAATACAACTCATAGACTGAGTAGACAAGAGATATGCCTTTCCTCAGCCCTCCAAGCCTCCTATTTCCTTGCGCAGTTTTTCTTGGGGTCCAGTGATGCCACATGTGTGAATTGGCCTCATCACACTCACAAAAACTAAAGAAGTAATTGCGTAATCCTCAAGGAAAGAATTCCTTCTGCATGCAAGGGATATTCACAATGGAATATTATAGCAACTAATAGTACACTGCCCTCCATCTCATCTCAACTGGGTCTTTTTCTGAACTGACATGCATGAGTTCTTTATGAGAGAATATTCAGTTATCTAAAGTGCAGCAGTTACATGCATGCATGCATTAACTAACTGAACTCACAATTAATTCAACAAATTGTTTAAATTAATCTAACTAGATTTGACTCAGTTAACTGAGCCAACTAATTACAACTCATCCTTATCTCTTTAACTGATAGATGAATTCCTCAATTAGTGGAGAAATTGTTGCATGTCCCCACATAGACTTCATGTTTTATTTTCTAGAACTAATTAACTCATGGTGAATTAATTAATTATTTTACAAACAACTGCTAAGACCAAATTCGAATTTTTACTTCTCTATTTTAGTTCAGGGACTAACTAAAATAGGAAGGTATCCTGAAACGCTATTTATAGTAGTACTAAATTTAGCACTTCTATATTTAGCATTTCTTGTTGCTATTTTCAACACTCCCTCTCAACAAGAAAGGGATTACCAGTAACCCAATCCTGTCTCTATGGAACTCGAACTTGCATTTTGACAATGCCTTAGTCAAAATATCTACAACCTGTTCCTCGGTTGAAACATATAGCAACAACATGATCCTCTTGACCACACAGTCTCGAAGATGGTGATACTGGATATCAATGTGCTTGGACCTGTCATGAAAAACTAGATTCTCAAAGAGTTTGATACAACTCTGGTTATCGCATTAGATCACGGTTGGATCCATCCTCTGACCAAACAATCCCACTAGAATCTTCCGCATAAAAATGGCCTCATATGCAGCCTAACTAGTAGCCATGTATTCAGCCTCTGTTGAGCTAAGAGCAACTAACCTCTGTTTCCTGCTCTACTAGGAAACTGCAGCTGAACCAAGGTTGAAGATTCCTCCAGAAGTTCTCTTCCGGTCTGATGAACTCCCTACCCAACCCGCATCTGTGAAGCCTTGAAGCTTCACTCCCTCTATCTGTCTATACCACAATCCAAACTGAGATGTGCCTCTGAGGTGTCTCAACACATGCTTCATTGCCTTCCAAAACATCTTGGTAGGCTGAACCATAGGTTGACTCAGCTAGTTCATCACAAAGCATAAGTCGGGTCATGTGTTCACTAGATACATAAGTGAACCCACCAGCTGCCGATAAACAGTAGTAGCTACTACCTCACCTGAAGTAGCATCCTCCTTCCTCTAGTTCCCAACTAGAGGAGTTTGCATCGGCTTGCACTTCTCCATGTGAAAGCGCTTGAGTATCTCATTGGCATACTTGCATTGAGACACAAATACTTCACCATCTTTATGCCACACCTCCATGCCTAAAAAGTAGTGCATAAGACCCATGTCTTTCATTTCAAACTCTGTTGTAAGGTCCTCCTTACAAGATTGTATCAGCTGATCATCACCTATCAAAATCAGATCATCGACATAAAGAACAATGATCAATAGTTTACCTTCTACCATGATGTGGTAAAGGTTCGCATCTCTTTCACTCTTGGTGAAGCCCAACCCAGTGAAATAACCGTTGATCCTGGTGTACCAAGCACGGGGTGCTTGTTTTAGCCCATACAAAGCCCTATTGAGTCGGCACACATGTGACTCTCGATTGAAGGTCTCGAAACCCTCTAGCTGCTCAATGTACGCCTCCTCCTCAATCTTCCCATTAAGGAATATTGTCTTCATGCCCATCTTATGGATCTTCCAACCCATCTGAGCTGATAGTGCCAACATTGATCTAATCGATGAGTACCTTGCTACGGGAGCAAAAGTCTCATCGTAGTCAATCCCCTCGACCTGTGAGAAACCTCGGACAACAAACCTGGCCTTATGTTTCTCAACATTGCCATCAGCTGCTCTCTTTACCTTGTAAATCCATCTAGAACTAACCACTGACTTGCCCTGAGGTCTTGGGACAACATCCCACACACTATTCTGAATGATAGAGTTGTACTCCTCTACCATTGCATCAACCTAGACTGGTTGCTGCACTGCCTCCTCAAATGAAGAAGGTTCAATATCTACACACTCCCTAACTAGGGCCATGTACCCAGTGTACCGATTAGGTGACCTCCTCTGTCCGCACTGAGAAGATGGTTGTCCCACATTCTCTCGTGCATCCAGCATCAACCTATCAACTTCCCTTGAGCGTTTCCGCCCATCTTTGGAAGTCTCAACATGAGTGGATGTCTCCACTCCTGGATCCTCTGCATGCGGCTGCTCCGCATCAATCTAAGGCTCCTCCTCCTTAGGAACTAAAAGTTCCTCCTCTGCTTGCAACTTGAGCTCCCTCTCAATTGATAATCGCATGGCTTTTTGCTCATCGAACTTGAGATCCTTGTGTACTACTATCCTCTGATTGGTAGGCAGGTACACCTGATAGTTGAGGGGTGTACCTGTGTACCCCATAAGTATTCCCAACTCAACTGTTGGATCCAGCTTCTTCCGGGCATCTTTGGTCACATGACAGTAAACTGATGATCGAAACATTCGGAAGTGACTCACATTTGGTCGCTCCTGGAAAAGGCCTCCATAGGTGTCTTCATCCCCAGTGTATGGTGTGGGCTTCTGTTCTACAAGTATACTGCTGTATTGCATGCCTCAGCCCACAAATGCAGTGGTAGCCTTTGGTCCTGTAACATTGCTCGAGTTGCTCCCACAATTGATATGTTCTTCCTTTCAGCCACCCAATTCTGCTGTGGGTTATGGGGTGTCGTCAACTCCCGTTTAATTTCTTCTGCAGCGTAGAAGTCTTTAAACTGTTGGGAGACATACTCTCCACCATTGTCTCTATGCAAGGCTTTTATTTTATTTCCTAATTCTTTCTCTGCGAAGGCTTTAAACTCACAAAACCTCAAGAAGGTCTAATCCTTCTTTTGCATAAAGTAGATCCAGCATCTACAAGAAAAATCATCAATAAAATAGCATAGTACCTTCGTTTAGTGGTGGAGGCTACAGAGAAAGGTCCACAAACATCTGAGTGAACTCGCTCTAGGATTGCTCCAGCTCTACTGTCTCGATCCGGAAAGGAAGATTTCACATACTTACCCAAGGTACAACCTTTGCATGTATTCGTCTACTCCAGTTTTCCCTTGGGTAGTTCAGTAGAAATCTGCTGCATGATCCTCAAGGCTCCATGGTGCAAGTGGCCCAGTCTTCTATTCCATAGCTCGCTAGCATCTTGGCTCTGCACCATCTCAGCTTGGGAACTCAATGCAGCACAGTCATCTACCTCCAACTTGTAGAGATTCTTTACTTGAATCCCAACTCGCTTGGTCTTTCCACTACCGATATGCCTCAGGAATACCTTTCCTTTACTAAAGACTACATCATAGCCTTTATCTTCTAGCATAGTGACAGACACAAGATTCTTCTTCAGACCTGTTACATATTTTACATTAGTCGGGGTGAGGGGAGCTCCATGCTCCCTCCGAAACACAACCATACCTTCATCTGAAACACGATACTTTCCATCATCGCCCATCTCGATCCACATCTGGAGATCCTTCTCCTCCAAGGTACTGAAAAGATTCTTATCACCTGACATGTGGAATGAAGCTCCACTGTCCAGGT
>APFE031463361.1:0-30802 GCA_000404065.3 Pinus taeda
GGAATCTTTGTATCTGGATTTCCACATTCATAGCACTGAACATGTATATTTTATAAAAACTTCAACAAAGCAACCATCTTTGCATTGGCATGGGATTCATTAATAGTAAAAGTTCTAGTCTTCTCATCAATCTTTGAATCAACACAATTCACATCCAAAGAACTTCATCGTGAAAGAAGGTTTCCTTCCAAGATATTTTTCCACATATACCATATTAATAATATTGGTTTGGATAACATTTCCCCATATTTGCATTTTAGTAAGCAATTTTTACATCTTATATCTATAGAAAGCATCATCACGGTTGATCACAGAAATGTTTTGGAGAGCCATTGTGCTTGCCATCATACTAGGGAACATGGTATTATTTCCCATACAATGTAAATTGTGTATTCTTTATTATGTTAGATAGACGACCTAGGATGAGACCGCCTAGTGGAGCTCACATTCTACATTGATAATTGATCTCATATCAACACAAAGACAATCTACCATACCCCACATTATAGTCTATATCCAAGGTTATATGTATGAGTGTTTAAAAACAAGTCAAATGTTTTTTATGAGCCAAAATGGAAAATCTTGGGGCAACTTCAAGATATAAAAGAATCAACAATTTGGAAATAGTACACTAATCTCTTTGGAAAGAAGATTTTAAAGGAGGCACTTTAGATCTAGATGAATGAAAAGATCGTGCACAGAGTGAATTCATCTATGAAATAGTATAATAAGTATTTTCAAATGGGGATCTATCGATTTTTATTTTGTTAGAATGAAACAACGAATTTACAATGTTGGGATTGTATCTCACTTGGGCCACAATAATAAATTTATAGTGTTTTTCTATTTCTTTTATTTAAGTTCACAATCTTTAATATAGTTGGATGTGTAGCTACAGGATTTAAAACATAGAACATTAACAAGCATCTTTTTACTCCTTTATTCTATTCTCAGTAAAGAAATATCATATTTTAATATTTATGAATTTTTTCTTTGACCCAATAGATGTTGAACATTGAATACAGATTACTTATACTTCATCAAAGTCATTGGGGAATTTTCATACTTGTGTTATAGAAATATAATATATATATTATATTATATATATATAATATAATATATAATATATATATATAATTATAATATATATATAATTAATATATAATATATATATATAATATAATATATATAACCTAATTACCATATACACTAATAACTACATCATAAATTGTATGACTATAAATTGCACCACATCTTGACAAAAGAAATATCGTAAGGAAGTAAGCATAGGAAAGAGTAGCATAGAAGAAAAATGTTTTATGAGGATGATCAATCTCCTTGAGGGAGTAATGACGGCCATGATGGAAAAGTGGAATGGAAAACTAACACCTCTATTGAGGCTACTCAAAAGAGAATCAAGGAGAAAATAACCCTTGTTATGAGTGAAGTGTTGACACTAATTATACCTGAAAAGGTACAAAGTAATATACAAGAATGAATGTTGTAGGGAAGACGGTTTGAAAGAACAAAATGGGTGAGCCCGAGAGCATGCTTGCTACTTAGAATGGTAGGAAATCCATAGAACTTACGCTAGAGAGTGGTGATAAGGAAGAAGAGAGTGATGTTGATGAAAAATACTTGAAGAGATTTAATGGGTTAAGCATTCAGGCTAATCTTCATGTTGATTTTAATTATTTTCTTCAAAGGAGAAAGTCTCCTAATCAGTTGGGAGATTACATACAATCTCTCAGTGGTTCTACTCAGGAAGTGATGACTGCATTTTTTGAGGGCCTTAAAAAGGTGTTAGGAAAGGATTTCCCAAGGAGGATGCAAAGAGAAATATTTACTTGTCCAAAACTCTTCATAATGAAGATTCCCAGTTGTTTTGTGGAATGCAGTTGATGTTTTTTGAAAGAATGCCAGTGCAAATGCAAACAAGGAAGTTTCTTTGGTTCTGAAATCTTTATATGACGATGACATATTAGAAAATGTAATTTTCGAATGGTATGATAATCATACTTTGGCTGCCCATGGAAATAACTCTTCAATGTCGAAAAATGTTCAGCCATTTGTTGAGTGGCTCAGATGTACCAAGTTTGAATCTAAGGAGGATTATTTAGTGAACTAAATATGTTTGAGCATTTTAAGTTGTATCACAAAAGAGATTAATGTAGTGTTTCCAAATTGGTGAAACTTTTATATCATGAAGCTTCCTGTATACGCCATGAAACCAAGTTGAATGGAGGTATTTTTTGTGAACAATCAATTTCTACCAAGATTTTCCATCTCATATCAATCACCAAAGAATTTTCACCCCAAATTGCCTAATTCAATACCTAGAACAATTTTTTTATATATGTGAACATATTATGTTGGTTATATATATATATGTATATATATGTATATGATAGTTGTAGTATAATATATATATATAATATTATATATATATATTTATATATATATATTTATATATTAATATATATAATATACATATATATATTATATATATGTATATATATATATATGTATGTATATATCTTATATACATATATATATATATATATATTTATATATATTATATATATATATATACATAATATATATATATATATGTATATATATATATTATAATATATATATTATATATTATATATATATATATTAATATATGCCAATTTGTGATACACGAGGGTTCATCCCTTGGAACTACCTCTTCCATGCATCTTCCTAGCAATTTTGGATTGTCTACCTATTGATCATGGTTGTCATAAATATATTTGAAACCTCCATGACCTACTTCCATGGAAGCAAAATTCGCCTCTCATTCGATCATGATGGCTCCTTTGGTGTGACATCTTCTTTCTTCTATGCTACTCTTTCCTATGCTACTGCCTTACGATGTTTCCATTGCATCATGTGGCACAACTTCTAGTTATGGAAAAATGAGAAGGTAATTACATCATTAACATTAGAGCAAGAGAAATCCTCTTAAGAAAAACATTATTGTTGATCGATGGAGGTGATATTGTGTTATTGGCGAACTAAAAACTTTCCAAAAACCTATTGATGCATTAGATTATTTTTTTAATTTTAAAAAAATTATTCAAAATAAACCGAATTTAATTATATATAATAAAAAAAATGTTATTATAAAATTATAATATATATAGTTAATATTAATAAATTTAATTAAATTATTAAAAGAAGAAAAAAGTTTTTGAATATTAAAAATTCAAAGTTATTATTTAAATGAAGATAATAGAAAAAGTGTAGAAAAGTTGTGTTTTTTCATAATAGATCTTTCACATTTAATTTAACTATCAATAATTATTATTGGATGTGGATGGTAAATATTTGACCTTTCATGAAAAGACATGAATATTCATAATAATTATTTATAAATCAATATTGAGTTTATGTTATAAGTTAGTTATATTGCTTTTAATTAATTTTAACTCAAATTAATTAATTAAAAGAAATGTGAAATCAACACATGTCAATTGAGCATGTGATATCATAAACCATGATATTGAGCCCATTGTATTGTAACACAAACTATTTAGTGATTAATAATTTCCACAGTATAGTAAAAAAAATCTCATTAAAAACTAAACTTATATATTATATTATCGTTGTAGTTAACATTAATAATGATTCTTTTTAAAGATGGATTCCTATCAGTATTTCTTATAAATGTTTACCTAATTTAATTTATATAATTTAACTAATAATAAACCTTAATAAAAAACAATATTTCACATTAAATTTTGTCTCTATACAAATATATAATTATTAATTAAATTAATTTAATAAAACAATATTTCAGATATAAATTTTCTCTCTATAAAACATATAATTTATCAAATTATGATACTCAAAAGATAATGATTTTTAAGATATAAATTTCTATATGAAAAAATATACAATTTATCAATCTAAATTAAATTCTGATTATGATACTGAAAAGATAATGACTTTTTTAAAATATAAATTTCCGATCTGAAAAAATATATAATTTATCAATTTTAAATGACTTGTATCATTTTATCAGCCAGCAATACCAATAAATAATTATATTAAGAATGTTTTAAAAAACCAACAAAATATGTATACATTCCCTTCAATGAATTCGACTTACAGAACTTTCTTTAAGCTAGGGCATCGGTTTGGTTTTTAGCTGAACAATGTATTCAGAAGCATTTTCCCGGTTATATTTTCTGCCGCCTCGTTGATGCCAGCTAGGCAATCTATGTGCCTCAGAAGACCGTCGTTCTCTGTTTAGAGGAAAGCTAAATGGTATCCATGCTGTCATCATACCTTTGAATAGCTAGGATGGATGTTTTGCAAGAACTAATTCGCTTAACTTCTTGAACGAAACGTAACAGAACCCTAAATGATAGATATGCTCGATCTACACCTTTGTGTTTATTGGACAACTTGGTTTGTTTTGCAAAGGAGTCTGTAACAACTTTTTGTTATCTGTACACTCTATCCTGTCCAGGAGTAGTACTGAGTCATTCCTGATGAATGGATTGTAAGAAGTTTTTCAATTTATTTAAAATTTCAGAGTTTAGTTTTTATTTGTGTTGTTTGTAACTTCGTTCCGTTTTCTTGACCAGTTAATTTTGCATATTTCTTGCCAGACTTTCTATTAATTCTAGAGAGTCTATCCTGTAATTCTGATCCAAGAAATTGGGAATCGAAGAGGTAGACTTTCGTTATACATAAATTGACAAAAACCTTGGAAATATTTTAAAGAGAAAAAAGCTAATCTATCCATCAGATTTAGACAAACTAACAATAAAATTTCCATGCACAGTAACAATAATATCTAGGGAAAAAAGGGAAGACCATCCAAGATACTTCTTTCATGATTGACGGGCTTCAAAACCATATGAGTGTCCTATCTGCCCAATTTTCAATTAGAAGCTATGAGACTAATCTACTTTACATTAAAGTAATATCACGCTTGCCTAGGTATTTATTTTTCTAATCATATTATAAAACTCTGGCGAAAAATGTTCAGCCCCACAAATATGTACGTAAACAAACATATGAAGATGTCCATGTAATAAAATATAACTCTACGTAATGAAAAAACAATCCGGAAGTAAATGGGGGCGGTTCAGGGATTCTACGTAAATAAAATATTTCGATTTACGGACCTAGACAAGTATCGTTACTCTGTTTCTGTGTCCGTGAATAAGGGGGCTAAAATTACAATATATATATATATATGGGATAATAAGCGAATTATTTAGGTGTGAGGAGTTGGTTAAATTTATAAAATTAATTGAGCATTGAGGGTGGAGTGTTTGAGTGTTGAGTCAAGTAGAGTTAAGTAAATGACAGATTTTACTGTGTGGTTGTATGTCAAAATAATTTAGACAAATAACTAGATTCATTGTAATCATCATTTTTTGTGTGATCAATAAAAAACAAGTTCTATTTCTGTGTGAATTATTTATTTTCTCTTCTATATTTCTCCAACAAATTGGTAACAGAGCTAAATTTAAAGAAAATTGAAAAACTGCGCCGCAGCCTGCAGAAACACATCGTGTGTGTTGTTCGTCTTTTTCAGAACCAAAAGCCACAGCCACGAGCTAAGCTTTGAATTTAATTTTTTATTCGTCGCAAAATTAGTTCCCCTCCCCATCCGCTGTTTGAATCAGAGTCGGGCAGCAACTCTGAAGAGAGTCCGTGGGTAAGGTTTGGAATTTTTTTTTTTATTATTTTTAAAAGAGCCGTGTCCATACAGAGCCGAAAGATCAAAAAAACACATTGATACTTTGTAGTTATACCTCAAGTCTAGTTGTAGCTCGTTGTTAAGAGAGCTGTGACATAAAACCAGCATGCCTCCGTTTATTAAAGTCGTCAAACCAACGTTGGCAAAGTCAAAGCTTCAAAACGAAAATGGGCATAGTCAAAGGTTTAAAAGTTGATTTTAGAAATATTAATTTTTTTTCAATACGTGACCCTCATTTGTTTTTATTGGAAAAGAGTTGTGATTATTTTTTTAAAAGAGTTTATATATATTATATATTATATATATATATTATTATTACTATATATTATATATTTTATGAAAGATTTTAATATTTTTTTAATGATAAAATAAAAGTTAGGGTTATTCATTTTATTTAAAAGAAAAGCTTTGTAAAGTTTATAAGAAACAAATTTTTTGGGGTTTTTAAAGAGATTTTTTTTTGAGAAAGATGGCAACAACGTTGTAGGCACAAGATGTTTGAGATTATGGTTAGCTTGGGTTTTCAGTACCCAAGGATGAAGCAACATAACGAGCTCTCAATAATAAAAAGAGGGAAGAATGGAAGAAAGACAAGAAAAATAATGCACAAGTGTTGCAGCTAATCCAACAGGGAGTGGACCGAATAGTGTTCCAGAAGATTATGATCAAGTCTTAAACAAATGAAGCATGGGATAATTTGGCGACAAACTACAAAGGTATGACTAAAGTCAATATTGTTAAGTTGCAGAATTCTACGAGAGATTTTGAAAGTCTGCAGATGAAGGAGACAAAGGACATCAATTCTTTCATGAATCAAGTCATAACTGTTGTAAATCAGTTAAATATTTATGGTGAAGAAATTAAAGATCAAATAGTGGTTGAGAAGGTATTTAGATCGTTGTCTACCAAATTTGATGTTGTGGTAGCAACCATAGAAGAAGCCAAGTATTTGGCATCATTAACAGTTGATGAGTTGATGGGATCACTTCTATCGCATGAGGCAAGGATAGAGAGAAATAAGGGTTCCACTTTAGAGACCACCATAAGTCAAGTTTCTATTTCAATAGATAGAGGTCGAGGAAGAAGTAGATAGAGAGGCAGAGGATGAAGTGGAAGATATGGTGGTTAGGGAGATGGTCGAGAAGGGCATGAACATGAAAGTGAAAGCAACTACAGAAGCTTCGACAATAATCAAAGAGTTGACAAATCAAAGGTGAGATTTTATTATTGCAATAAATTTTGTCATTATGCTTGTGATTACAGGAAGAAAATAGCTTATCAAGGGAAATAGAGATTTGATGTCACTACGGAGAGTACCAACTCCATGTTCCTAGCTTGCCATACCATGCATGAACCTTCTGCTAGTGTGTAGTTGTTAGACAGTGATTGCAGTAACCACATGATAGGAAACAAGGATTTGTTTGCAAACTTTGATCAATCTTTGAAAACAGAGGTAAAGCTGGGGACTGACAAGACTATGAAAGTAGATGGAAAAGGAGTGGTCAAAATTCTAACAAAGCACGGGGAGTTGAAGACAATCTCAGAGGTATATCATGTTCCTAGTCTCAAACATAATTTGATAAGTGTTGGTCAATTGACACAGAAAGGATACAAAGTTATATTTTAAGGTCAATAATGTGTTATATGTGACAAGCCCCCTAGCAAGCAACTGATAGCAAAGGTGTAGATGACGGGGAACATACTCTTTCCCCTAATTATGAATTACAATGATCAGATCAGTTCTTTTACGGTTGCATGCTCTCATGAGAAACTTGCACTTTTCTAGTTTAGGATTGTTGCAATAGAAACAGGTGGTCAGAGGATTACCTCCCATCAAAGAACCTACTACTAATTTTTAGTGTTGCATCTTGGGAAAGCAATATCGTGAAAGTTTTCCAAAGAGAGTTGCATACAAAGAAAAGCAACCTCTTGAGCTAGTGCATGTAGACTTGCGTGGAACTATGAGGACACAATCGATTGGTTGAAGTTGTTACTTCCTTACTTTCATTGATGACTATAGCAAAAATACTTTGGTTTACTTCTTGAAGCAGAAGTTTGAAACTTTTGCAAAGTTTAGGGAACTCAAAGCCTTAGTAGAGAACCAAAGTCATTGATAGATCAAGGTATTGAGGTCAGATCATGGTGGAGAATATGATTCAAACGCAGTCCATGATTACTGTAAACAACATGAAATCAGAAGACAATTTAGAACTAGGTACATACCGCAACAAAACGGTGTAGTAGAGCGAAAGAACAGAGCAATGATGAACATGGTAAGAAGCATGTTTAAATGTATAAACATTTCTAATGAATACTGGGCAGAATTAGTTGCATGTGTTATTTATGTGATCAACAAATCTCCTACAAAGAGTGTGATGAATAGGGTACCAGAACAAGCATGGTCAGATATGTATTGCAGTGTATCTCATATCAGAGTATTTGGATATGTAGCTTATGTACTTGTGCCTAAAGAGAGAAGAGGTAAATTGGACGATAAAAGTGAAAAATGGATATTTATTCATTCTAGTGAGGAATCAAAAGCTTACAATTTGTATAACGTTGTCACAAAGAAGACCATAATTAGAAAAATATGAGTTTCAGTTTCATCGAACAAACTTGGGTGTTGTAAGCGTAGCTAAGACATAGAACATTGCACATGTTTGGGTTGTCATAAGTCATGTTTTAGTTTAGCAGTTCATAGAATAAACTTGGGTGTTGTAAGCCTAGCTGAGACATAGAGCAGCATGCATGTTTGGGTTTTCATGATTCATATTTTAGTTTAGCGGTCGTAATTAGGGGGGGTGTTAAAATAAGATAATTACTCCTACATGATGAGTTGGCTAAACTTAGAGAGTGAGTTGACTTAGTGTTGAGGGTTGAGTGTTTTACTGTTGAGTCAAGTCGAGTTAAGCAATAGATGACTTTTAGTGTGTGGTTGCATGTGGTTGCCTATCAAGATATGTTAGGCAAGTCGCTAGTTGGAAAAGGTTAGATACCCTTCATTGGGTTCATTGTAATCATCATGTTTTGTGTGATCAAAAGAAGAGCCACAACTCGTGGATTTGTGTGTGAATTATTTATTTTGTCTTCTGTGTCTCTCCAACAAATATGTCAATATAGAGATATATGTAAGGAACTTCTGATATGAAATAATTTTTTTATTTTTGATAGTTCAGATATGGAAGACTTACCAAGCTTTACAAATTTGAAGGCTTAATTTGATGACATAATCATGGAGAGAACATACATCTAAAATGCAAAGTCTTGGCATGTCAGCAGATGTTATCTCTATCTTTTGTGATCGACACCAACACCTTCATATGTTTCTCAATCCACCCATGATTTTCAGATACTCCAATAGAGTTTAATTTCCCTCCTAGAGAAAAGAATAAAATCACAAGGGATATTGAATACAGATAAGGGTAACCCTATGTATGTTACAAAATTGCAAGGGCTAATTGATTGGTGCATGCAGAATGAAACCTAATTAGGTAATTTGTTGAAAGAGAACCAAGCGATTGTGCAGAAAAAGATCAAGAGATGCTTCCGGACCTCCTACCATTGTATATTGAGAAAACCCCTAGTAATATCTGTATATATGAACGCACTGCCTCACCCTCCTTCTGGACAGGGTATGCATTGAGGAGGCGTAGTTGGGCGATGCAATTTAATCCACATTGTGCATTACAGAGATGCATTGCAATATGTGGGAGCCCCTGCCGTCTCTTGTATCTTTTATTACTTCCAAAGGTGATATTGTAGAATCTTTATCGGCTATGTGGCTACAACATTTGGGCCAATAGAGTGTAGCCTACTTTAACAAACACATTAACCAGGCTCAAATTTTGTATTTGTAGAGACTCACTTTTGGTTTTTTTTCTTAATCGAATAGAAATATTCAAAATTCTTAGAACTATTGACAACTACAACCCATAATATATATTTCCTATTTTGGAAGGACATGGGAAACAAACTATGGTCAAACATATGTGCTTACCATGATATTTTAGGGTTCATTTATAGAAAAAGAGTATGATTGCACACAAAATAGAAAAAAACACCATTCCTTAATTCATAGCACGTCCTTAGTGCACCCCTCCAACGATTCATTGACTCTTCTATAGATTACTTTTCTATTAAGAATAAAAAAACATATTTGTTATTAGAACTGATAAATTTTATAGCTTCATTAATTTTTACTACTCAAATCTTTATCTTTATCTTTTCTTTGTGCATGTTGACAATAAAATATTTTCCATGCTTAATGATATAACATTGCCTCAATCTTTGCACGAAAATTGCATCCCAAATGTGTACATAGGAACTCCCTCAAATAAATCCACATACATCAAGTGGAAAGACATCGAATTCCTCTTCAACAATAAAAATAACACTGCAAAATTAATTTTGACACAATTTGGTTACCTTTATTTTGCTTCCTTGTTGACCAATCCCAACAGATATGGTCTAGGATCGTCATGAACCTCTGAACCTGCATTCTAGTTTGCTGATGACATATACTACTATTAGATTCTCATGCAATCCTGAGTCAAACAAAACATTTATTTTTTCTCTCTTTACCTAAATATGTATATGGAAGAGTGCACTAATGTTCATCTCTTCCTCTTAGTCAAGGTTAATGAGATTCACCTCTTTATATAGTGATGTGAAGATAATGCTTTCATCCATGATTTAACATATTTCTACCCAATTATTAGACTATATGGCTATGATGTTTTTACTCTTCATAATCTTTTTATGATTATTTAGGTTTAGCTTTAGACGCGATTTCCAACATTTGTCTTCTTTGTGACCATCATTATGATATTGGTTGTCGTGGTTGCTAGGATATTCGTACTTATGCATTGTTTATATTGTCTTCTTATGGTCTCCCGTTTTCGTCCCCTTTTCCCCTCTTTGAAAGGTTCCATTATTCCTTTTTCTTTGACCTAATTAAATTTTCTTTCTTGCATTTTATGTTTTCTAGGTATTTTGCATATACACAACCCTCATCAATTGTTTTAGGTTTCACCAACATCACTCCTATTCATAGATGGCTATGTAAACCACATGAACACATGAGGAATACGTTTGAGTTGATGGGAGATATATAAAAGTATATTGCCATCTTCTTGAATTCGAAGGTCTACTCCTATAGACTCTACCCCTATCTAATCCACTTGTCTTCTACATATCCAATACAATAGAATTAGGGCATTATGAGAGTTCTAAAGTGCTCCCACATAGTTAGTAAAGGATCCCCATCTAGCCTAAGGGTTTCCATGTGGATTTCCCACCTTGTCATGTCATGAACATCAAATTTCAAACAAGGAAATGAAATTTTCTATTTCTCCTATATATGGTGATGACTAAAATAAACATGAAATCATTGTTCCCAGTGACTTAATTTAAACTAATCTATCTTGCCTTGATATGAATTGATATACATGCTCACTTGCATCTTGAAGAGAGACAATGAATGATTCACAATGCTTTAATGTGGTCGCTCAGTTTTAGGTTTCCTGGACTCCTTCTCTACTTCTTCCCAATACCCTAATTTTCCCTTCAATTTATCCTTTGAATTGGGGCCTACATATTCTCCAAATATCCAAGGTTATTGCTTAGCACCTCTATGAGGAGGTTCACATCATGGTTTATATCTACAACTTGCACTTCTAGCCATGAAAATTTCGCTTTCGTCACGTGCTAAGGGTTATCATAAATTTATTAATCAACCATCGATGGGATTTTATTGATTTCTGCTCGAACATGTTTGTTCATTTACAAATTTCCACAAAATGCTCAAAGAATCCTAATCTCATACGAATATTATTGGTACATTTCTATGGATATTCCACAAAATAGTTCATCTCTATAAATCTATGAAAATGAATTCAAATAGATACTATGGAGGGTTAATTCATATAGACTCTAGATATATAATTATTGATTTGTTGTTTATTCTTATAATAGATAAATATTCATAGTATACAAAAAAGGTAAATATAATCACTCACAAACCATAATGAGCACCAAAATATTCTTTCTGAAACTATTTTAGGAGGAGACCACCTAAAACATGAGTTTTCTCTACTCTCCTTTTTCGAAAATGGAAATGATGTAAGTACAAAGAAGAACACACTCTGTACAAAGTTGCTTGAGACTTGTAGCTGATGGTATGTTATAGAACAGAAGCCAACATTTTGTATTCTCTCTCTTTATCCATAATCAACTACTCTTCCTGACTATGGAATAAAATGCAATCAAACATAATGGAACCCATTTTCCTCTCAGTTTCCCAAATATAATGCAATCTAACAACCAAGTAGGGGTTGTATTTGACCCATTCAACCTTCAACCTGAGTTATAACTTGACTCCTCTAGTGTATTATTTATATTTTTGACATTTCTATCCCATTTTTCATTAGTAACGGAGGTTGACATGCCACGATCTTAATTTATGGCAGTTAGCAACAATAATCCAAGTGCAAAGAGGCTAAACTTTTACATCCAAACATTGATTGACATCACTCTTACCCCATCGGAAAGGTCCATGAGTGTAAAATATATTGGAGACAATTGTTAAGAAATAACCTTTTTGCCAAAAAATGGAATATAAGGCCTAAAGCTAGCCCTTAAATATTTCAAACCTTAATTCTCCAAACTGGGTCCCACCACTAAAGCTTCTTCGATAACCTGATTCCTTCAATTTTCCCACTGTAAGAGCTTCAATAATGATCCAATGCATGTCACAATTTCCGCCAATATAACAATTTAGCCATTATATTATATATATATTATATATATATATATATATATATATATATATATATATATATATATATATATATATATATATATATATATAATCGTTAATCAATATTGAGAAAAATATCGAAAATTTCTTAGAAAGCTGAGATGCAATGGAAAAGGCAAACAACTTAGAGTTTAAATGTTTATTCTATTGCTATCTATAACCAACCAATGTGCTCATGATGTATATATACCATGATTTTCATAGAGAGGACACTAGTTGAGACAGACAATCTACACATGGGTTGTAGAGTTATCATTAGCAAGGACCGAAATATGGACTTTGTATGTAACTATGAAAAGTATATATGGCCTTCATGTAAGTGATAGCTATAGGCTATGTTACCTTTTCAGTACCGTCACTATTATCCTAAACAGCCTACAACACTGACAAAATTTAAAATGTATTCAAATACATGCAATGCTTATAATATGTTATCCACTCATCTCAAAATTTGAATTAGAAGGGATAACTTTCATCACAGAGTTATTATAATCCGCAATTTTGTAATGGAAACTGGTTTGAAGTTAATAGAATTATAATACGAGATTCTTCATTATAACCATAAATGTAACTAAAAGAATCCATTATCATAAATGAGAAGAAACAATAGCACAAATGGAACTACACCCCAAAACCATAGGGAAATCTCAAAGAAAATCTAAACATATTGGATACCATGTTTACCTTCAAAACAACAATGAAGAAGCCAACCAGGAAGAATTGCTCATTTCTCAATTATGTGATCTCACATTGAATAATGTACATTGTATTCTCATTTTCCATTCGACAAATCACATAAATAATTGTCTTTTGTATCATCCAATATTATTCAGAAAAGATTGTTTGTGGGTTCCATTATAGAAAGATATAAGAGAGTTGGGAATGTGAAGGCCAAATATTCTTTCCCTTCCATTTTCCATCTCTTAATTTTATCTAATTTTTCAATTTCTTTTTCAAATGGTTATTTGAATGAGCCATTTTTGTTCATATCCATTTTAAATCAATTAGGAAGATAAGTATGAATATAACTCATAAACATACTTAGTGAGAGAAGGAAAATATCTTCTAAATTATTTTAAAATATGCTTGTGGAGACTAAAGATTGTCAAACTTTGGTGCAAGTTTTTAAGCAAAATGACGATGAATGTGTTTGTGAAGTGAATGTTTTGGATAATGTGTCGAAACGGAGTGCAAAATAAGGATATGTGGAACCAAACTTTGTATATAAAACTCAAAAAACAATAGAGGGTAGAAATTTTCCTAAGAATGTTTATGTCAGCCAAAGTTTTTACTATAACAATTAGTAGTTTTACAACATAATAGGATGTTGCAAAAGAGAGTGGTGTCGTAGTAGTGTGATATGAGGGAGATGATGTTATTATTAATTTAACAATGGAAAAGAAGAAGGCATGGATGCCAAATTACCATAATATTTTGTGGAAACGTTATGGTTGGTAAAGTTGAATCTATATTGAAGGAATGGAATGTACCATTGACAAAAGAAAGGATGCACTAGTTATAGGTAGGAAGAGTTGATGCAGAAAAGTAAAATCATGTTAAAGGTTATTATAATAGGATCTTTTGTTGTGAAATACAACAAACATGAAGAAATGCTTAAGTAGCACATATTGGTGGAGGTTATTGAGATAGTGGTAATGTTGCAAAAGGGTGAGCATGAGGAGGAAATGAGCACCATTAAGAGAATTCAATTTGACATTGTGTGTCTCATTAGGTAATATTAGTAGAAATGTAAAACAAGTTATAAGAACTGATAAGGTAAATGATGGAAATGGAGATGAAGAAAATCCAAGTAGAGAAGACGACAATATTGAGCATAGGCTTGATATATCACTTATATTGGAAGATTTTGGTGTTGTGGATTATGAAGGAAAAGAAAAATGATGAAAAGTGGAGAAGAAAGAAAGATGAGTGGTATAATGTGATCTGGGAATAATAATAAATAAAAAAATGAAGGTATTTAGTGATTGTTGTTTATCAATGAATTTGTGAGAAATATTCTCATACTTCTCCAACTAAGAAAGTATGATGCATAAATATACTTGATTGAATTACCTAAAATACCAGATGATTCTAAAATTCCTCGTCCAAATAATTAATACAACTATGTGGCATATATCAAATTTATTAAGTAGCTGGAACAGGTAGTTATGTCAATAGGCATGTCTATTTTATAATAGGATTCATATAATTTAAATTTAATTATCAATAACTATTACGTGGATGGTAGGGATTTCACCTGTATAGAATACTCATGAATATTTCTTGGACTCCTTTTGTCCATTCAGCTTCCACACCGACCCATTGAGGATTAGGTGTCCAACATTCCCCCCCTTAATCCAAAGGGTTATGTATGAGTCCAAGAAGAGAGCTGAAATACAAAATGTGAAAAAATGCATGACAGCACTAGGCTGAATATGCTCTCTGAAATGTTGGTATAAAGGGCGGTGGTTTAAGGATGACCACCAACACTGGAATGCTTAGTGCAATTCCTAGGACTCTTCCAAAACTGGCAAGAAGCTGGCGTCTTCTGCTAGAGGAAGTGGTCTCAATTTTGTTCCTGGAATTCTTCCAAAACTGGTAAGAAGCTAAAGTCTTCTACTAGAGGAAGTGTCCCAGATTACCAACTGAAGGCATGTTCACGGGCATCTTTGTCTCTGGCTACAATTCTGAAACTGGTGTGGCAGGTTGTGGCACAGGGTCGCTTGATGTGGCTTTGAAGCTTGTAGATGACCATCATTTCCCCCCCTGTCAGATACAAGGTGAGATGATGGAGAAAACTCAGCTGCAAGACTTTTCAATACTCTGGAGCAAGTTCTGACATGTGTTTGGAATATCTTCTTGGCTGTTGATGCCCATTGCCAAGAAGCGATCCATCCAAGATGAATCTTTGTTCTTGCAGGACGTTTGTTTTTGAAGCATCTGTGTGAAGGATGGCTAGTTTTATGACAGTGCTTACATGGATGAAGATCAAAACAATGATCTTTCAGATGGCCAACTCGATCACAGTGTTGGCATTTCACAATCTATTGTTGTTGTTGTTGCGGTGGAAGAGGAGTAGAATCTGGAACAGTTGGAGGTGAACTGTCATGAGGAGCAGGTGAACTGTCATGAATAAATCCAGCACTCTGAAACTGAATGGGCTTTGAGTAGTCTGGGATATGAAAGGACAAGTCCTTGTCATATCCAAGACCGGTTCTGTGCTTGTTGTGGACAAGCTGTTCCCAAGGTCTGATGATGGGCTTGGGAAGTGCAGACTGAGTTTCTGCATCTGCATGTACAGCTGCTACTTTATTTGAATGAACTGTAACATTATTAACATGTTGCTGATGGGTGGTTGTCTCAATGTTCTGAAAAAAACAAGTTCATAATTATGTCTATTTTGATGTAGCTCTTCTTGCTGTAGCTGTGATTCAAGTTGCAAAAAATCGATCTTTTCTTGTGCATTTTGCAAATAAGTTTGAATATCGGTGAGAAAATCCTTACTGATTTTGACTGTATTATCCATAGTAGAGAGTATTAGATTGTCCACTAACTCTAATATTGCACCATTTGGAGCCATTTTTAATCCTCAAAAAATAGTAAAACAATGAGGAAAAGATGGACACCAATTGCTCTTTTATACTTCAAATCAATCAGCTTGCAATAGATTCAGCACACAAAGAATGGTCATATCCAGAAAACGGACTCCTCACTCAAAAATGAATTTTCTTCAATTCACCTGAGAATTTAACTTCCAACAAAGCTACAAGCAATTTAGGCATCAAAAATATATTTTCCTGTACTAGCCTTGAATCCAATGGAACTTGTCCTGGCAACACTTCAATAAAATCTCTGATATGAACAACCTTTAAGAAAATACACCAATTCAATCTACAATACCACGAAACTTGCTAATTAGGAATCAAATCAATACATATCTTCCTGTGATCTGTATGCCTTCTCCAGCACTACCAAACCATTTCACTGTTCAAAAGATCATCGAACATAAATAAACAAATCAGCTCATTATAGTTACACTCAAACACTCACACCCACACATTTTGAGATATTCATATTAGGTTTCTTTTAGCCATGAGATATGCTTATATACACGCATGAAACAGCATAGCTTCGCTTTATCTTGGATCTCATATTCAACCGTTACTCTTCTGCGACCCTTGAAAGGGGACCGTGAAGGATCAGAAGGGTGGATTGAATAGTGAGTAAATTAATCAAGGCCATCATTAAATTAGTTGGACATGGCCACTTTGGACGTTCTGCTACTGCAATTTAGTCTAATGGGAATGGCAATGGCAGGGCCCTTGGGATTTTGTCCAATCCCCAATCTACAGGATACTTTTTTGGACAAATGTATGGCTTTCGATTCAGATTCACCACCACGCGGTGCTTCGGGTTTTCTCCCTGACAGAGTTAGAGAGTTGGATGCAGTTTCATTGGAGGCAAAGTTGGATATTCTGCAGAAAATTTCTAATACCTATATTGCATGCAGTGTAGACCCGTTTTCAATGTTTTGTCATCTATGTTTCCAACAATTCACCATGTTGTAGTGGAAGAGTCTGCTAGTAAGCCCAGATATGGAGTTCACAGTTTCCCAGCACTTTTTCTACAAAACCAGACATCAAGGGTCCAAGAACTAAAAAAAGCTCACTCAACATCTGGACCTTTGCACATCATCTAACCAGAGAAATGACTAAATCAACCATGGATATCCGATCTGTCAAGCTTCAAAGAGAAACGTTTCGTGTAGATTGCCGAAATTAAAAATGCAAAAAACTCAACTTCTTAATATGGTCAGAATATCGCTCAGCGCCTTCAATGTAAGGGTTGTTTGATAAGCAAATTCAAAGAATAAAGCGAACCAGTCATGTAATGGTGTAGAAAACGGAGAATCAAAGAAGAACCCGCTCCAGAGCTTTCGGCAGCAGATGCATTCAATAAAACTGTTACCAAACGCATTCAACTGAGCCCCTTTTTCGCATCTGTCTCCCATGCATATACCATAACAAATATCATGTCAGTTCAAATACCATTCAATAACGCAACGTTGATACCATTCAGTAGGCAGCGTAACGCACCATTACACTCATGAACCATTCAATACCGTAACGCACCATATACCATTCACATTGATATCGTTCAGTAGGCAGTGTAACGCACCATTACACTCATGAATCATTCAATACCGAACTATGTTCACCGACGTATGACAAGAGAATATCACGAGCCTTCATCCTATTGAAGTTAGACGAAATCACAAGAGTTTTAAAACTAGTGTCATATCAATTGACAGTGATGGCCAGGTGAAGGGTAGGGTTTCATTGATGATGCAGATGAGACGAGAATATGATGCTTTTGTTTCAACGTAATCCGATGCCTTCCACAAATTTGTAGATGAGATATTGTGCCGAAGGAGGAGCAAAGAAGATTAATACTGTGGTGGTTCAAACAAGCCTCCAACTCTCACATTCTTCTCCCGGACACAGAAGTCCATTTTCTGTACATCATACTCTCTGTAGGGTTCACCATCAAACATGGGGAAATCAAAGAAGACTCCTAATGTCTCTTCAACACTCTTCTTCAAATACAACACCGCATTGGGGCCGTTGTATCTTGTTTTGGTTGATACCAATTTCATCAACTTCTCGATCCAAAATAAGCTCGACTTGGAGAAAGCAATGATGGACTGCCTATATGCAAAATGTACTCCTTGTATCACAGACTATGTGATGGCTGAACTTTGAAAAGCTGGGACAGAAGTATCGTGTTGCTTTAAGAATTGTGAAGGACCCTCGGTTTGAAAGATTGCCTTGCACACATGGAGGCACTTATGCAGATGACTGCATTGTAGAATGTGTTACACAACATAAATGCTATATTGTAGCTACATGTGATCGAGATTTAAAGCGTTGAATCAGGAAGATTCCTGGTGTACCTATTATGTACATTACCCAACACAAGTACTCTATTGAACATTTGCTAGAAGTAACCATTGGAGGGGCACCACGATTTTAGTGTTGATTCTTGGTGTTAGTAAGGTGAAATAGAACAATACCGTAAGGTCGTACGTTTCGAGAGCACTCCGACTCTGCACTGATGGTCAGACAATTGTCTGAACACGATAGCTCCTGATTCGGATATTAATGTTCACTGCCTTTATAGTAAACAGTTGATACTGCAACAATTTTGAAATCCATATTTCTCTTTTCTCTTCAATCTCTGAACCAGATTTGATTTCAACGCAGCTGCTTCTCTTAGCATTCCGTCACATAGCTGCACTTTCAATGTGTTATCCAATTCTCACAACGCAACCAAACAGCATGTGATCTTAAATTAAATTCAATTGAAGGTTTATGCAGCACGCATTGAAAATCGTGCACAAACTCGGCGCTATATATCACAGCCAACACCAATTTAATACTAGAGTGAATGCTCAATCGATCTCGACATACATCGATCTTTCCACAGCTAAAATTGATCACGCATTCAAGGTATTATAAGCGCCATTTACAATTTGATTGATATTGGACCCAATTTCAGAAACTAAATATACAATAGCTTCCAATTAATTGCCATTCCACGACTTTGATTCAGGCTTGATTCAATGCCTTCTTACACTCAAACAAATTTTCATTATAGTTTTGACAATATCGACATCGATTATTCAAATCGATCTGCCAGTTGAATTCATAAACACATCCAATACAAGTGCGCATCACTCAAGTCTCAATTTCAAAAATTAACACCCAATTTCTAAAACCATAAATAAACTCTAAAACACACTTATCATATTAATAATGAAAAATACTTACAAATTGTTCTTCCTGGCCAGATATTCAACATTTTCATAAAACAAATGTGATGCAGGAGCATCAAGACCATCCTCATTTGTAAATATGGAATAAAGAGGGGGTGTGATAATTTTAAATATTTTGTTGTTTTAGGAAGTGAAGTTATGTAAATATTCTTTTTCTAAATAAAAGGATATGAGAGAATAGTTTAGGAAAAAAGAATTGGGATAGAATTTCTATGTTTTTTCCAGTTAAAATTAGGATAAGAATGGAGAAAAGCTTCAAGCTTTAAATCATTGTGTAAAAAGGGAAAAACCCTGCTTTTTCTAGGAGATAAGGTCTGATCTATTCCTTATGTATGTATCCATTATTATTTTAAATAAAGAGGCAGCTGAGCTCTCAGGATTAGGGAGGAGCGCACGAGAAGTATCATGAAAAAAAAACTTCCTCTCGGCATTCTAATAAATGATCGACTTTTTTTGTTAAATTGTATCATGAATTCAATATTTAATGCGTTGTATATTGAATCATGGAATGGTGATTTTAAATTGACTCTTTAAATGGCATAGTGAATCTTCCACTATTCGGTTACATTTCTGAGATTGCTGTAGAGGTCAAATATATGTAACTAGGTTTTTCTCTCGGTTCCTAATGTTCGTCAAAACGACCAAGATTTCTCTCGGTGCAACATTTCTGCGGGCGATATCCTATTTTGATTGTTGGCATCCTCGTGAGAAGAAATCAGGGTGTGAAATCGGTGTGCAAGAACATCATTCACGTGCTGTTGTCAAAGGATTAGAGTAACCAGCTCAAAGTGCGGTGATTTTCTTCATAGTATCAGCCTCATCCATCCATGCTTTGCTGAAGAACTCAAACCCATCTGAAAGCACTCCTATCATAGAAATCAATTATTCTGGAGGTGGAATCCTAACGGATCGGTGAAACTGCATCGTCATAGTCAAAACCTGCCGTGGATAAAAGGTAAGTTTTACAACAGAATCATTCATGAATTTTTCTTACGTCACAAGACCGCAGAGTGGATGCTTCGTATAGATCCATTGTTAAACGGGCTCATGGAAACAAAATTATGGCTTTTGGATATTATTTGACTTGGAATTACTCAAGCAATGGCCAGCTTTCAGCGTTCAACAAATGATAAGTTTTTTCATCTCCTTCAGTTTGTGCCCATTGACTGTAGAGGATGAGCAGGGGTTTCATCGCGTTTCGATATAGTGTTAGTTAGAAATAGAGATGAATGTTGTATTAAGTCTGATTTAATTTAATGTTGGATTGATTGTTCAGAAATTAAAAGCTTTGTAAGGGCTTTAGTATATGTGTTTCTCTGTCGCAAGAAAGGGAAGAAGGGCGCATTTGTTTTATAACTTTTCAAAACCTATTAAATGGAGATAAAGACTAGTAATTATTGAAGGAGAGATTGTGAATCAATTGGAGTTCGTAGAACATACAGATGAGTCTCTGATTTGGTTAATGGTTGAAATGCATTCTCATATGCACAACTATTGAAGATCCTGGTTTATGCGGGGCACCCTACATCAAGTGGTATCAGAGCCTGGCTTTTTTTTTCATTGAAGAATGTTTGTTTTGTTTTTGATGAATGCAAGAAGGTTTTGTTGAAGAAATGAAGTGTATTTTTAAATTTGATGAGCAAGCATACACAAATGCAGTGAGCAGGATTGCAGAAATGGAGAGAGGACAAGATCATGCAAAGGTGAGATGATTTTTCTGATTTGAAATTTATGATTTAAGTTTATGGTTGAAGAGAAGGTGGCAGTGAACCTGGCATTCAACTGAAGGCTGGATAGAGAGGACAATTACAGTGTGAGGTGAGTTGAAGAGATAGCCTAGAGAGAGCAGAGGAGTGCTCAAGAGGTTCTAGAGGCAGTGAACCAAGTACTTACCAAAAGACCAGATCCAGAGGGAAGGATTGGTGAGGTAAGTTGCAGCAAGAGAGATTGTTGTTGCAGAGGCTAGTACAACTCATGGTGAGTGAGAAACTCATGAGGAAGCAGTCTGCCAGAGGTAGAGGAAGTTTTTCTAGAGGAGGAAGAGGTTCAGAGAAATGCCATAGAGATGAGATGACTCCAGAAGTTCGAGGAAGAAAGATTGTAGAAATAAAAGCACAATTACAGGTTCTAGAAGAATGGCTGCAAGAGCAGAAAAATCAGAAAGGAAAATGGATCTTTCCACTGAAGGGAAAAAGAGTGATTTGGCGACAATTGCAGAGGAGGTTGAGACAAATTCTGATTACCTTGTTGGAAAAGGGACTTAGAGTTCTTGTGCCAGATATGAAATTTGAAGATTCCACATGCAGATCTGATCAAAGGAAAATGCTGAAGGAAGCGGTGAAGACTAAAAAGTTTTACAGTTTTAAAACTAATAAGTTGTGTATGTTTGTAGATGCACAGGAGGTTTCCATTGATGGAACAGAGGAGAAGATTATTGATGATTTCTTGAATTATTGGGCAGATCCAGATGAGCTGGATAATGTGAACCCTTGTGTTGGTATAGCTAACAATTGTGATGTGATTACAGGTGTTGAGAAGGATGTGCAATATTGTGAAACTGTTACAACACAAGAGGAAGTTCTTATGGATGCAGAAGAAGTAGATCAGTATGAAGCACAAACAAGGGAAGTAACAGTTGGTTTATGTATGAAGATATGCTTCAGCGATGCTACAAAGAAATTGCATTGCTAGAATATTGGTTGGAGAATCCAGAGTATGATAGGGAGATTGTAGAAGAAAGAGTCCAGTGCAGTGAACAAGAGGGAAAAGTTGCAGATGAAATTACAGGTGACAAGCAAAGGAATGTTGCAGAGGGACAGGAAGATTGGGAGGCCGCAACATCCATAGTGACAACTGAGACAACATTGATAGCAGCAGAAGAGGCACTGATGCCTTATATTTTTTATTCTAACAATTGGTTTGTGAGTACAAGTCTTATTGAAGATGCTGGAGAAAATCTATTAGACAGAGAAATTGAACTGATGAGACAGATGATGATGAAGGAATCTCGGAAGAGACTAGCAGCAACGAAACAAAGGAGAAGCAGCAAAAGGAAAACAACAGAAGATTGCAAGAGTGCAGCTAGTGGAGCAAGGCAGCATAAAGTGTGGAGACCTGGAGAAGAACAACAGACAGAAGCAGCGGCAAATGGGAAGTTGCAACACAAGATATGGGATCCAGGCATACACAGATCCGAACACATGATCAGGGGATCATGATTAATTTTAAGGTTGGGTGTATGATGCAGGAGCATCAAGACCATCCTCATTTGTAAATATGGAATAAAGAGGGGGTGTGATAATTTTAAATATTTTGTTGTTTTAGTAAGTGAAGTTATGTAAATATTCCTTTTCTAAATAAAAGGATATGAGAGAATAGTTTAGGAAAAAAGAATTGGGATAGAATTTCTATGTTTTTTCCAGTTAAAATTAGGATAAGAATGGAGAAAAGCTTCAAGCTTTAAATCATTGTGTAAAAAGGGAAAAAGACTGATTTTTCTAGGAGATAAGGTCTGATCTATTCCTTATGTATGTATCCATTATTATTTTAAATAAAGAGGCAGTTGAGCTCTCAGGATTAGGGAGGAGCGCGCCAGAAGTATCATGAAAAAAAAAAACTTCCTCTCGGCATTCTAATAAATGATCGACTTTTTTTGTTAGATTGTATCATGAATTCAATATTTAATGGGCTATATATTGAATCATGGAATGGTGATTTTAAATTGACTCTTTAAATGGCATAGTGAATCTTCCACTATTCGGTTACATTTCTGAGATTGTTGTAGAGGTCAAATATATGTAACTAGGTTTTTCTCTCGGTTCCCGATGTTCGTCAAAACAACCAAGAGTTCTCTCGGTGCAACATTTCTACGGGCGATCTCCTATTTTGATTGTTGGCATCCTCGTGAGAAGAAATCAGGGTGTGAAATCGGTGTGCAAGAACATCATTCACGTGCTGTTGTCAAAGGATTACAGTAACCAGCTCAAAGTGCGGTGATTTTCTTCATAGTATCAGCCTCATCCGTGCATGCTTTGTTGAAGAACTCAAACCCATCTGAAAGCACTCCTATCAGAGAAATCAATTGTTCTGGAGGTGGAATCCTAACGGATCGGTGAAACTGCATCGTCATAGTCAAAACCTGTCGTGGATAAAAGGTAAGTTTTACAACAGAATCAGTCATGAATTTTTCTTACGTCACAAGACCGCAGAGTGGATGCTTCGTATAGATCCGTTGTTAAACGGGCTCATGGAAACAAAATTATGGCTTCTGGATATTATTTGACTCGGAATTACTCAAGCAATGGCCAGGTTTCAACATTCAACAAATGATAAGTTTTTTCATCTCCTTCAGTTTGTGCCCATTGATTGTAGAGGATGAGCAGGGGTTTCATCGTGTTTCGATATAGTGTTAGTTAGAAATAGAGATGAATGTTGTATTAAGTCTGATTTAATTTAATGTTGGATTGGTTGTTCAGAAATTAAAAGCTTTGTAAGGGCTTTAGTATATGTGTTTCTCTGTCGCAAGAAAGGGAAGAAGGGCGCATTTGTTTTATAACTTTTCAAAGCCTATTAAATGGAGATAAAGACTAGTAATTATTGAAGGAGAGATTGTGAATCGATTGGAGTTCGTAGAACATACAGATGAGTCTTTGATTTGGTTAATGGTTGAAATGCATTCTCATATGCACAGCTACTGAAGATCCTGGTTTATGCGGAGCACCCTGCATCAAAATGGTTCAAAGAAATTATGTAGCGCAGGAGTACGCCTGCTCTGGTACCATGTTAAACACACATGGGAAACATAAAATAGGAAAGATAAATCATGTGAGTTCATTTTTTATTAACAGGAGATATACATTTATAGTACATTGTTGTGACCGTTGGGATTCACATCCCAAGGTCTCTTGGACTACTTAGTCCATTCGGCTTCCACACTAACCCATTAAGGATTAGGTGTCCAACATGCTTAAATTATATTGGGAAGTAAGTGATGGTAAATATGTTATTTAATTTCTTCAAAGTTTAAGAATAAAAAATGACTACACAAATATATAAAAATAATGCATTAATATTGCAACTATATCTGCAAATTATGGCATAAAATATGTGAGACAATTATCCATATGAACATTATTGTGACATTATCTTATACAAATATTAAAATAAGTGTTTAACTTTTTATAGTTGTAAATGAATAAATTTTTCCATAAAACAAATACAATATGATAAACTCATTAATAAAAAGTGAAAATTAATTAACCCATAATTTGTATTTAATATATATTAAAATCTTTACACCTAAAAAAATTAATTCAGACTCATTTAATTTAGTATATAATTATTTTAAAAATAAAAACCACTTATATATATTAATTAAGTATTTATTATGTATTACAAAAATTTATTTAAACTCATGAAAATAACAAATAAATTAGTATAAATATTATAATAAAAAATTCTATAATTATATTAATATCAATAAGAAAATAGTTAGATAATCATTAATGTAAATTTAAATCTTTAATCAATCAAATCAGCAAATAATCAGTAAATAAAGTAATCCTTTAAATATTATACTTTTTAAGAAATATATCTAATTGTCTTTCACAGGGCAAAAAACAATTACCTTTAAAATAATATTATCATACTTATTATAGAAATACAAACGTGCGAGAACATCTCAACAAAAACAACATTTTATATCTAAGGATATATTATTAAATATATAAATAATTATAAGAAATTTAAGATATTATTATTTAATTTTAAGGTCACTGTTATTTCATGTTAAATTGGTGTACGAGATTTTTTTTGTTTATGGGAAAAGAATCTATTTTCGAATAACTATTTGATTGATAGGTTTATAAAGACATATATATCCCATCTCTTTGGGTTTGAATCTATAACTTTTTAAGAAACACATATTTTTAATCATTAGACTCACCCATATTATATATATATATAATCAAATTATTAAAATCTCCACACAAATAAAAAAAATAAACCACTTTTAACTTATTTATTTTAACTTGGAAACAAAAAAATAAAAAAACAACAATATTATTTATTTTAACTTAGGGAAAAAAAAACAACAATATTGGAGTTAATATGGCTCTCTCCTCATCTGAGTTTCAAAATAGAAATAGAAAATCTTAATAATGAAGATATAGATAATAAATCTTTGAATCTGACAGAGTTGACTTTTGTCTGCCTGCCTTTGAATTTTTAGACGAGTTCCGTATTTACGAATGTTCTGTCATTTCCATTTTAAATATAATAGTTGGATGGGTCACATAGTTCTGAGTAAGCAGATCGTTTTGCAGTTAGGATTAAAATAAATTTGTTTTGATTTAATATTTAATTTCTTCATTAGATCACACGGACAAGTAATTATTTGGTGCGAAGTAGTGTAAAACGCTAATTAATGATGTTTGACTATTATTAATTAACGTTATAGATATAGAAGTATGGTAGGACATCAATAATTAAAATTTATAAAACTTATTTTTTGAAAATTTAAAATTAAATATAAATATATGTCTTCATAATAACAAATAGTTTTATTATTAATAAAATAAATTTTTTAACATATAAATATAAATAATATTATTATATTTTGTAATTTGTTTTAGTTTTATTTTAAAATAGGGAATTTATCAAAAGATTTTAGGTTGAATAGTTTGGCAAAGAATTTGTTTACCTGTATATTATTATATGCGTATATCTTTTGGTTTTTTTTAGCTTTTGATACAATTTCATGAGGGGACTATTTTTTTTTTTGGTGAAAACATGAATATTTTTTCTAAGTTCGAGTGAATTTAATTCCAATTATTGTGTGTTTAATTTTGTTATTAAATTTCCTAAATAGTTATTTTATTTGTAAAGCAAAACCACATTAGTTATTAATTGTTGAATCAAATTATTTATGGTAGGAAAGGAAGGTTGACACCCACCTATTTATTCAGGTCATCAATAGCTTCGAGACACATAGTTTGTATATTATCATTGTAATAATGCTGCAAGGTTTGTTTCCATATAGTGATTTCAACCTTTTCCCGTATGTTTTTTATATTCATTATCTTAATTCAGCCATTTATTTGATGTAAAATAGTAACTTAAAATGGTTCTTGCTAGTTCACAAGGTGATTAAAAATGAATTGTAGGAGGGTTACCTCAGATCCATGAATTGTAGGAGGGTTTGCAAACCGTAAAGGAATATTAAAATTCTTGTCTTTGGAGGAATTTGGTTTGCTGATATTAGAGACATTATCTTCTATTGAAGAAGTTGTTTTTGGTGGTTGGCTTGATCTTGGGAGACCTTGTTTGAGTATCGAGTCTTGAAGTCTCCTTTCAAATTGATTTTATAAGAAGATAGTTCTCTGGGTTTTCCCCTTTGGAGGGGTTTTTCCCTGAATTGGAGGCAATCTCTTGTGTTCTCTTGTTGTGTTTGTGATCTTTATTGTTTTTGCAATTGCCTTGATGATCTAAACATAATAAAATAAGAAGAAATAACAATAATATCACAAGAAGTTGTCAAGTAAAAGAGAAATCAATTAGACAAACCCTAATTATGTTGCCATAATGATTTCTCAACATTATTAGTATTGTTATTTTATTTTGTTTTAAGCACGTTCTTCATGCTCAAAGAGTCAAAAGGGGTTAAAAGAATTTGTATTTGAGCCATGTACCATTCAGACATTTGAAAGAAACAAAAAAGAATTCTTATTTTTAGTCAAAGAGTCAAACAAAGACCAAGTCAGCTTATGTGGCATCTATTCAACCTTCCTATATACAAGTCAACTCGCCATCTTGGAGATTCATTCATTCATCACATCATCTTCTATCTATTTCTATGATTGGTTAAGAAGAAAAGGAGTCAAATTCATAAGAGAGAGAAGCAAGTCAAAGGGGAGACAAGATCGAAGTTTTCTTCCCTAATCTATCTCACTTTGTGGTACTATAGGCCCAATATTTCAACGGATAAAAATTTAGGGTTTGACCAACATTGAATTTTGTTGACTTTGACCTGATTGGAGAAGACTTGGAGGAGGGTTGACTTGGAATCTTTGTGATAGTTTTGGTCTTGGTCTTGGGTCTTGGATATCTCATTTTGATATGATTCTATAAGAGAAGTATTGGTTGGGGTTTCCCCCTTGTGAGTTTTTTCCATGACTTGGAGCCTAATTTGTGGTGTTCTTTGTCTCTTTATGATCTTTATGTTTTGGTAATTTCTTGATGAAGAGAACATAAAAGTTAATCAGCTTATGTGGCATCTATTCAACCTTCTTATATACAAGTCAACTCACCCACTTGGAGATTCATTCATTCATCACATCATCTTCTATCTATTTCTACGATTGGTTAAGAAGAAAAGGAGTCAAATTCATAAGAGACAGAAGAAAGTCAAAGGAGAGACAAGATCAAAGTTTTCTTCCCTAATCTAGCTCACATTGTGGTACTATAGGCCCAAAATTTCAGTGGATGAAAATTTAGGGTTTGACTAACATTGACTTTGACCTGATTGGAGAAGACTTAGAGGAGGTTTGACTTGGAATCTTTGTGACAATTTTGGTCTTGGTCTTGGGTCTTGGATATCTCATTTTGATATGATTCTATAAGACAAGTATTGGTTGGGTTTCCCCCTTGTGGGGTTTTGCCATGACTTGGAGCCTAATTTTTGGTGTTCTTTGTCTCTTTATGATCTTTATGTTTTGGTAATTTCTTGATGAAGAGAACATAAAAGTTAATAAGAAGCCAACAAACATTCACAAGTTATTATCAAGAAGAGAAATCAAACCTAATTATTTATATACTTGGTTTCTCAGCATATCAAACCTTCATGTTAACCAATTCTTAATGGCATTCATTTTTCTGCAAACGCAATCCCTGAATCTCATTCCAAGTGCAATACTTTTCATGAAAAATTTAGAAGCTTTTTCCAATATGGGGAATAGTTTCATATCAGCGAAGTGTAAGAATTACAACAAAAATCAAACATATTTTCTCTATAAAATCATTGCTGGAGAAGGACCCAAATGGTAGTCACTTATACACTTTAGCTAAATTAGTTGCTTGTCAGTCTTGGATACTTCCTATATGTAAGAACCACTTATAACTTTAATCCAATAAGTGAATATTTCCTTTCATAACCATGTAAGAAATATGAATTCAAAATCTAATCGAGGTCAGCTTTAAGGGGAAACTTGAGTTGATCTCATCATAATTGACAATACAAACTACAAGAATATTTTCCATTTTTACCTTTGGTGAGCTTGGAATTATAAGAGCTTCTTAAGGAAGGGGATCTACAAAGCACCCAGGCACCTCTAAGAAATGTTAACATTGGAATAAGACACTTCCCTCACATCAATATGGAGACTTGCACCCAAGATCCAACTCCTAGATTAGCTAAAGATTTTGATGAGTGTGGTGTTTCGTAAACCGTTTTTGTCTCAAAATTGTTGCCAATGCTAGATTATTACACTCACATTCACACCTTTTTTTGTATTTGGCTTACACTAGAGCAAATATGTATTGATCAATACTAGAAATCCATTCAAAGCGGACCACATTTCATAAATCATGACCTTTATGCAAATTTAAGTGCCCATGAACAAAAATGCTTTTTGAGGATATGATGTATGATAAAGGGAGCATGAACTATGTGATCCATTGTTGCGTTGAAAATGCATTGAGCTGGTAGTATTGTCAATTTAACATCAATTCACATTGAGTTTATGGAGAACATTCAATGGCATGGGTTCTTCATTTCGAAAGATGAGTGAAATCTTGAGCATGTGCAACACAGTAAGCCACAGGTGTGGACCTTCCAAGCCTGTGAAAGTGGGAGCCTTAGAAAGCATGAATCTATGTTTGATCCTTGAGATTTGCAAGGATTCCATGAAGATTTTCGGAAAGGAAAATTTTCATTTATTTAAGTTTTATGGGATGCCACTTATAAATAGATCCTATAATATCTTGTAAAATATCGAAACATTGATCTGAAATTGAAAATGTAATAACAACAACAATCTCGGCTAGACCAACTATGAAAGGTAGTTTCAAATAATGATATGGAAATTATTCTAAATGGATATGCCATAAGCCCTTTTTTGAGAAAGTAAATGTAGTAAATGTATCCTTTAAATCTTAATTGTATCATAGTATGCATTAATTGTTTACAAGTTTTCACTAAATAATATATAACTGAGGCTCACATTAACCTAGCAATCATGTGAGCATAATTTTTTACCCTAAGATTAAAAAATAAAATGGTCTGCAATGATTTGACTGATGGCATTGTAAGTGATGTGCATTTATTTTTTTCTAGTGTTTGTGAAAATTAGTTCCTTATACAACTGCCACTGGCACCAAAAAAAACCCCAAAATAAATGTTAATGGCAACAAAAATGTCTTTGTTTTCAAACAAAATGGTGGTATGAGAAAAAAAGTGAAGAACCTTACTCTGAACAAGAATTGGATCATGCATGGCTATAATTTATGGCCGCTAATGCCTTGACCAGGGGAAAATGGTAGACTAGGAAAAAACTACCAAACTCGAAAATTCTTATGTCAACGAGCTGGGAATAATGTGATTTCAAGGGTAGTTGAGCTTCATCTGGGTATTGGAAGCCAAAATGGCACAAATTCCTTCAATGAAACATGATTTTAGCCAAAGCCACTAAAACCCTTGCCAACACCAAAAGAAAGAATAACTTGCACCCTCAAAGGATTTAAAATTAGTAATGAAGACAATCTCTTTTATGTCACTTTCTTTATGGAATGTTTCTCTTTTGTTTTGGAATTTTAATTTTATTATTTTCATGGGATTATGCCTTCTTACATTTTTCATTCTTATTGGCCACATTTTTAGAGGTAATGTGTCTCTATAGGTTTTTGTACATTTAATGGTTTACATGGTTATATTTGCAAGGGGGCGCGTTCAAATATTTCAAAGAGTAATTCTAAAGGTGTGAAATAATGAATTTTTGATGTTTTTTTGTTTAAAAATATGTTAATATTATGTGTGAGTTAAGCAATATCAAAGAAATAAACCATTGAACATAATCATTTTCACTAAGTTATCATTGAGATTATCTAAGATTTATACCTTTTTAAATCACTCATTCATTCTTCCACGAGAATTAAACCTTGATGGATGTGACCTTGCAAGTTGTCTTTATCATTCGATATTTTGTATATTATAACTCCAACTTGAAGTATATTATTTTATTTATTAGTCGGGGCTTATACAAGTGGACGATGTCTACATAATTCTTTTCGAGTATTTCTCTTTTAGATGATGGATGTATGTTGCGCCCAAAATACATTGGATATTAAAAAATTATAGCGTGAGTGAATCATATAGACATATTTCAAATTAATTAACTTTTTATTTTGTTAG
>APFE031463361.1:31157-111844 GCA_000404065.3 Pinus taeda
ATCTTCCACATTTATCTCAAACACCCATACTATGAGTAAGACATAAAATTAGCCTACCATATTAACATTGGATTGACCCACTATCAAACCAGTTACAACCCATAACAAGCTAGTATACAAAATAATCATATAGTGTGTGATTTTTTAAACAAATAAGTTTACTACTAATAATATAAAAATATTGCTACACCTAGCAATGGTAAAGAGAAAAATTGTCTATAAGAAGCCAATCACTTAAAAAACAGAGAATAATGGAAAATAACTTATATACATAAAAAATAAGATTGGAGATACTTTAATGGGACCAAATACAGACAATGAGACAAAGCTAGTGCTAGATGCATTTTGTATCTTTTTTAGAATCACATTGTCAAGATGAACGTCTGCCTAGGAATTATCGCTCTAAGGTTCCTTCTCATATGTACTTACAAAAAATTTCAATCCAATGTAAGTCTTTGGTGGCTGTCTCTTGGATATAAAATGGATGAATGGCACAAAAATATTGTTGTACCTAACAACGTTAAACAATAAATTTGGCTATAACAAGCCAATCCTTTAAAAAAAGAGAGAGAATAGTGGAATTTTTTTTATATACACAACAAACAAGTTTGAAGATCCTTTAATGGAGCCAAATAAGAACCATGAGACAAAGTTAGTGCTATATGTGTTTTGAATATTTTTGATAATCACATTGTCAAGAAGAAGGCCTAGGAATTATGGGCCTAAAGTTACTTCTCAAATGTGCTTTAAAAAATGTAAAAACCAATATAATCCTTTAGTGGCTCTATCTTAATTATAAAATGGATGAATGACACAAATCAACTGCTAAAAAAAACCTCTAAAGCCTTTGGTGATCCAATAACCATACTTGAAAATTAATTTGAGACAATTTCTTTCACACGGTTTTCGAGAGAGAAGTGGGATATCATATGTTTTATCAAAGGAGGCCCAATGATTAAATGAGGAAAAATTTGTGATGGAAGAAAACAAGAATAGAGTGACATCTATCTTTAAATTCAATGTATACTAGGAAGTGTTCGAGAGTGCTAGGGAAACACAAGGGAGCATTAGGTCAAAATGCATGGAAATGAACGGATAAGTGTTTGTGATAGGAAGTGTCAATGAGGCCAGGGTGGCATGCCAAGATGTGTTATGTGTTAGGGTGTGCTAATGTGTGCCAGGGAGTGCTAGGGAGTACTAGGGAAACACAAGGGAGCATTAGGTCAAAATTCATGGAAATGAATGAATACGATTGTGTGATAGGGAATGCCAACATATTATTGGTGTACTAAGGAGGGAGTGACAAGGTATGCAAGGTAATGTCAAGGAATGTTAGAGTGCCAGGGAAGAATGCCAAGATGTTCCAAGCTCCAAGATGTGCCAATGCGTGTTAGGGAGTTCCATGGAAACACAAGGGAGCACTATGTCAAAATGCATGGAAATGAATGAATAAGAGAGTGTAAGATGGAGTGTTAGGGTTCCAGGTGTGTTAAGGAGGGAGTGACAAGGTTATACAATCTAGGAAATTCCAAGCCATGCTAGAGTGCTAAGGCATGTTAGGGAATGATAAGGTGTGCTAAGGAGTGTCAAAACATGTCAAGGAATACAATGGATGCTAACATGTTCCACATAGTTCTAAGGGATTCTAAGATGTGTCGAGTGTTATGGCATGTCAAGATGTAAACTATGTTGCTTAGTTGTCTTACAACCACAATTGGACGTGCGCCTTGTATTGGTAACTTGATAAGTGGGATGGCTTGAGATTGGACATTAGTAGTTTGAGATGAGTTATAGGTTGTTCTTAAGTGAACAAGGCATAGTCTAGTTGTAGTAACTGTAACTTGGTCAAGCTATTGTAATAGAGGTAGGACTTGGTTGGGTTTCCAAGTTGCAAAAAAAGTAAGGATAGTTGTGATGGCATGATAGTTAGGGACTGTTAGGGCATGCCAAGGAATGAAAAGGCATGCTAACACATGCCATATAGTGCTAATGCATGTGAAGGAGTGTTAGGGAGTGAAAGGGAATCACATGGGAGAACTGGGTAAAAATGCATGGAAATGAATGAATAAGAGTGTGTGTCAGGTTGTGTCCATGAATTCCAAGTGTGCCAAAGATGAAGTGTGTAAAGAGAAGTTCATGATAGGATTTGCAAGAGGCAAGAGTATGGTTGCAATAAGGGGATGGAAAGAGAAGTTTCAAACAAAGGGAGACCTTGTGCTAGGCACAACACTATTTTTGCAATGACTTAGTTGGGTTCCCAAGTTGCAAAAAAGAAAAGGCTATCTATGAGGGAATGATAAATAGGGAGTACCAAGGTGTGATAGGGAATGCGAGGAAGTGCTAACACATGCTAAAAAATTCCAAGGTTGCATGTTGGGAATGCCAAGACATGCTAAGTGCTAAGGCATGCCAAGATGTGCCAGGTGCCAGGGTGTGCCAACGCATGCTAGGGAGTATTAGGGAGTGCCCAGGAAACACAAAGGAACACTAGCTTCAAATTCATGGAAATGAATGAATAAGAGTGTGTTACAAGGAGTGTCAGTGATTTATAGGTTTTATAAGGAGGGAGTGACAAGGTATGCTAGGTAGTTCCAAGGAATTCTAAAGTGCCAAGGTGTGCCAATGTGTGTCAGGGAGTGCCACGGAAATACAAGGGAGCATTGGGTCAAAGTGCATGGAAATGAATGAATAATAGTGTGTGATAGGGAGTGTCAATGAGTTCCATGTGTGCTAAGGAGGGGGTGCCAAGGTCATATGCTAGTTAATGTCAAGGCATGCTAGAGTGTCAGGGTATGTTAGGGAGTGTTATGATGTGCTAGGGAGTGCCAAAGCATGCCAAGGAATGTAGGGGATGATAATATGTATTGCATAGTGCTAAGAGATTGCAATACATGTCAATTGTTATGGCATGTAAAGATGTAAACTACATTTCTTAGTTGTTTTACGGCCATAGTTGGATGTGAGCCAAGTATTCATAACTTATTAAGTGGGATGAGTTAAGATTTGACATGAGTAGCCTAAGATGAGTTATGGGTATTTATTTGGTGAAAAAGGAATATTTTAGTTGTAGTAGCTGTAACTTGGTCAAGTTGTTTTAATCATGGCAAGACTTGGTTGGATTCCCAAGTCACAAAAAAAGTAAGGGTAGTTGTGAGGGAATGATAGCTAAGGAGTTCTAAGGCATGCCAAGGAATGAAAAGGCATGCTAACACATGACATACATTGTCAATGACTGTTAAGGAGTGTTAGGGAGTGCTAGGGAATCACAAGGGATAACTAGGTCAAATTGCATGGAAATGAATGAACAAGAGTGTGTGGAAGGGAGTGTCACAGAAACACATGAGAGCACCACTTTCAAATGCATGGAAATTAATGAATAAGAGTGTGTGAGGAGGAGTGTGAGTGAGTTCCAAGTGTGATATGGAGGGAGTGACAAGGTATGCTAGGTAGTTCCAAGTCATGCTAGAGTGCTAGGGAAGCATGCCAAGATGTGCCAAGTGCCAGTGAAACATAAAGGAGAAATAGGTCAAAATGCATGGAAATGAATGAACAAGAGTGTGTGACATGTAGTGTCAGTGAGTTACAAGTGTGCTAAGGAGGGAGTGTTTCATTGTAATAATCATCGTCTTTATCATCATTGTCATTATCATAATAATCACAATTCATGTCATCGCCATCATCGTAATGATTATTGACATTGTCATCAGTTTTTCATAATTGTCAATGTCATAGGAAATATCATCAATGCAGAAAATATGTTCATTGCTCAAAAAGGGATGCAAAAGTGAACAAAAAAATGGGGGAAATAATAGATGTAAAATTGGATGAAAAGTGGATGCAACATAAGTACATGCCAAAAAAGAGCCAAAACCTGACACAAAAGTGGATGCAAAATTAGATGTAATAGTCAATGAAAAGTTGGATGCAAAATAGAATGCAAACTACGATGCAAAAGTGGAATAAAGCATAAGTGTAATGGTAGGCGTAAAATTTGGCACGAATTGTTTCAAAACAAATGTGGATGCAACAACAAACACATAAAAGGACACAAACTTGGATGCAGAAAGGAAGAAAAATTGGATGCAAAATAGGATGCAAAAAGGAAGAAAAATTGGATGCAAAATAGGATGCAAAAAGGGATGTAAATGTGGACACAAACATGGATGCAACAATGGACATAAAATTAGATGCCACAGAAGTGGATGTAAAAGTAGATGCAAAAGCTTATGTAAAAGTTGATTCTACATCGGATGCAAAAACATACACAATATTTGATGCAAAAGAGGAAGAAAATGTGGGTTTCCACAGTAGGCGCAAGATATGGCACAAATTGTGGTGCAAAAAAAGTGGATGTAATAATAGACACAAAAAGAGATGCAAAATTGGATGCAAAAAATGATGCAAAAAGGGATATAAAAGTGGATGCGAACATGGTTGCAATAGGCGAAACAAAATTAGATGCAATGGAAGTAGATGAAAAAGTAGATACAAAATGAGACACAAAACCTAATGCATAAACCCGACACAAAAGTGGATGCAAAAAGAGATTCAATATTTGATGCAACTATTGGATGCAAAAGAGGATGCGAACATGGATGCAAAATTGGAAGAAAATGTGGGTACAATAGTAAGTGAAAAACATGGCTTAAATTGTGGCACAACAAAAAGTGGATGTAATGATAGATGCAAAAAAAAGAAGAAAATTTTGATGCAAAAAGGGATGCAAAATTGGTCGTAAGCATGGGTGTAACAATGGATGCAAAAGTGGATGCAAAAGAAGTCGATGCAAAAGTAGGTGCAAAATGAGACACAAAATCTGATGCAAATCTTGACACAAAAGTGCATACAAAAAGGCATGCAAAAATAGATGTAAAAGTCGATGAAAACCTAGACGCAAATGAGGATGCAAATGTGGATGCAAAATTAGAAGCAAAAGTGGGTGCAAAGGGAGGTGTCAAACTAGCTGCAAATTATGGCACAACATTATTGGATGCAATAGTGGACACAATAATAGATGCAAAAGGGGATGTAAATATGTATGCAAAAGTAGATGCAAAACTGGACAAAAATCTCAACACAAAACTTGGCGCAAAGGGGATGCAAACATGGATGAAAAAAATGATTTAAAAAATGATGCAAATTTTGGGTTCAAAAGGTGGATGTAATAGAGGATGAAAAATTAGATGAAGAAAAATTAGGTGCCAAACTTGATGCAAAACCTAGAACAAAATCTGGTGTAAAGGATGGCACAAAAATTGGCATCAACCCGGTGCAAAAACTATTGCAATACCTGGTGCTAAACTTGGTGTAAGACTTGGTGCAAAACTCGATGCAAAATTTGCATCAAGTTTTGCACCATATTTGATAAATGGACGCAAATAGCACAAAAAATGGGCCCTAGATGCAAAAAAGAAAGCAAAAAGGGATGCTAATCACATGGTTTTGTTGTAGTGAAATTGAAGACCTTCAGTCCACTATGAATAAGCATTCCTCGAACCTCTCTTCCTCCAACAATGAAATTAGTATCGTTGATCAAAAGATTCTTGATTTAAATGTTACAATGTCCCCTTAGAAGGGGGGTCAATGTTTGGGAATGACATTCCTTTCACTAATATCTAGTATGTTATGATGTTAATATTGTAAGATTTCGTCTATTTTTGGCTCTTATATGCTTATAGGAACAATAGCTTGGATGTAATCAAACATTGAATTTTTTACATGGGGGGCATCCCATGCATAACTAAGGTTGTAGATCAACAGATGAGATTTATTTTGATGTATTGGCTATGGTCACATGTATATTTTTAATATTAGAAATGTTCTTGTTTTGATAAAAAAATAACAAAAAAAATTAAAAGAAAAAAATACAAACAATATTGCAAAAAATGTCTGAACCTTTTATTTTTTATTATGGATATATGATATTATATTTCAAATAAACACATAATATTGGTAAGGAACCTTAATTTTGAGTGTATTTTCCTCTTCATTGATGGAAAAACAAACTTTTCATAACATTCATGGGTGTAGCGTAGCCTACATAATGTTGAGGTATTCAAGTAAAAAATTCAAGCGACTTATGGAGAGAATTGATCAACTTTAGGAAGATACTATCACATTGCAATTAAGACATAATCAACTAGTTTCCAACATGACCATGACCATGGAATTGTTGCCAAAACACCGTATCATTATGATCATGAACGCGGATGAGCTCTCTATCCTATGCGAACAAATTGAACACCTTCAATCCACTATGGATAAACATTCGTTATATCTCTCTTCCTCCATTAGTGAAATTAGTATTGTTGCTAAAAAAAATCCCAATGTAAATGTTACAATGTCCCCTAAGAAGGGGGGCTAGATTCTAGTAACAACATTCCTTTCACTAGTATCTAGTATGGTATTCTATCAATGTTGTAAGATTTTGTCTATTTTTTTGCGCTTATATGCATATACTAATAATGGCTTGGATGTAATAGAACTCTAAATTTTTTACATAGGGGGCATCCCAGTGATAAATAAGGTTGTAAATTACCAGAAAAGAGTTATTTTGATATAATGGTTATGCTCACACGTAGCTTTTTAGTAATAGAAATGTTCTTGCTCCCACTACAGAAAACAGAAAAAAGAAAAATACAAACAATATTGTAAGAAATATTTGAACCTTTTATTTCTTATTATTATATTTAAAATAAATACAGTCTTATAATGATGAATTATATTGAATGTGAAACCTAGTTTTTATATATTGAAAATATAAAAAAAAAAAAAAATTCATAATCACAAAAAAATGATTAAATATTAATATTAATAAAATAATAAAATTTGATTTCAATTTTATAGTAAATTGAACTTCAAAAATATTTAAGGCATTAGTTGAAAAACATTTTTTTATATGATAATTTTGGAATGCTTCTCTTTACAAAATAATTATTTTTCTCTCTTTTAATCAACTTAAAAAAATGGTATTTTTTATAACAACATCTTTTTATATTAATTATTTATAAAAATTAGTAATTTATAAAAATTAGAAAAACACATTTTAATAATAAAAGAAGTATAACCATTTTAATTATTTTTTAATAAATAAATATATATATATATATATATATATATATATATATATATATATATATAAATTCCCTTAACGAACCTCTTGGTGATTTATCTCAATGATTTTCATATATTAAAACTTGGCATTATTTAACATCCATGAAACAAAAGGTTCTTTGATTAATATAATCTAAATTATAATTATATATATAAATATGAAATTAAGGTTAAGAGTAAAATTATACCCAATTCTTTAGTGATCACTCGTTAGATTTAATTTAGTGATTTCCTGTATTAAAAACATGGCATTCTTCAATATCATGAAACAAAAGTACTTTCAAATAACATAATCCTAAGCAAACGGATTCGTCCGCCCTCCATGTATCACAAATTGGGCAAGTCGAAAACGATTCTCAAGGGACACGTGTTCGATCGAGGCAACTGTGTATCTGGAAATCGAGATTCAAGTCCCACAAGAATTGAATCTGATCCCATAACGAATCCTGATTTTTGGAAACGTGTCTGGCAAAAAGGAACCCATGCGATTGCTAAAAGATCGATTTGTGTCGATTTTCCTCACCTTAATTTGTTCTTTTAGAGTTGTTAGAGTTGTGGGAGTGTGGGAGCAATCATCAAGGGAGATTGGCTTGTTTTGGAGGTGATTCAAGAAAAAGTATGTGGATTTCTCTTTCGTTTTTTTTTTTTTTACTACAACAGTGTGTCTGAAATTTTGTTTACATTTTTTCTTTATTTTTATAATAGTCATGGCTCAATTAAGGGAAGCAAAGAAGGGGAAAAAATAGGGAGGGATATCACCATTGGTACTGATGCCCCCCTCTTTCAATTTCATCAAGGTTTGCTAATTTTCCATCTATTGGGAGTGGAGTTGCAACAACAACTTCAAATGTTGAGAGAAACATTGATTTAGCATGAAAATAAGCTTAAGAAATTAAATATCCCTTGTGGAAGTATGTTACAAGAGATAAAGGTATAGACAACAAGTTAGGGGGAGGAGGCAATGTTCTATAAGAAATGCAACTTTTGTAACACCCAATTCAAGAGCACCTATATACATGTGAGAGCACATTTGTTGGGCTTACCATAGTGTGGAATTGGAGAATGTTCAGGAGTGATTGCATCGAAGAGGAAATAATTAGAAAGAGAGGCCAATGTTGATGTGGCCATGGTGGCCACATCATCAAAGAAAAATAAGGATGAGGATCCCCTTCCATTCTTGAGGAAAAGTAGTGCCAGATATCCATTTTGGAGTTTTGGTTGGGATGCAGGTCAAACAACAAAAAGGAAGGCACCTGGTCCAATGGACAAGATATTTCAACAAGAGAGGTGATAAGAGATTGATATCACCATTACCCTCTTTTTCTATCTCAGCTTCATATCATTTAAAGTTTGATGATCACATTTATTTATTAATATGTACAAAGCTCTAACTCAAGGGGCTCCATTAGGGTATGTGCCTCTTGGGCCAGAGAAGCTTAGAACTACGTTGTTGAGTAAGGAAAAAAAAGAGGTGGATAAAATGCTTGAGCCTATTAAATCTACATGGCCAACATCCAGGGTTAGTATTATTTCTAATGGATGGACAGATGCAACACATCATATACTCATCAAATTCATGGTGTCTTCCTTGAATGGACCAGTGTCTTGAAAGTAGGGTATGATCTTGGAAAATACAAGGATGCACAATATATGGGTGAGTTGTTCATTAAAGTTATTGAAGATGTAGGTGTTTATTCTTATGTGAAAATCATTACAGACAATGCACTTGTTTTTAAGGTTGTTGGCATGATTCTGGAAGCTAAGTATCCACAAGTATTTTGGACACCTTGCATTGTCCATTCCTTGAATGTAGCACTCAAATCTATTACTTCAGATGTACCTTGGATTGGAACTCTTATTAAGGATGCACAACATATCCACAACTTTCTACAAAATCATACCAATGTTGAATTTTATGCTGATGACTTTGAACTATAGGTAGCACAACAACACAACAACAACCAAAAAACTATGAGATTCTTCAGTTCGAAGTTCTAGTGTCTACCTTGTTTTGTATTTGTTATTTTCCATTGGCATTCCTACTCAGGAATCCTCAACACTCAGTTCCTATATAATACATTTTTATTTTGATGAATAATGAGAAAGTTGTAGTTTATGGTTAATTTCTAGTTATAAACTTGTATCATTGATGAATCATGACTGCATGCATAATGTTACAAACTTACAATGTACATGTATGAATCTATGATTGAATTTGTTACTTGTATCATCATGAGAATTTGTGTACTATCATAATATGATGTACCTATTAATTTCTCATATATATATATATTATATATATATTATAATAATGTGTCCTACTTGTCATGTTTCTGGGGTCTCGGTGTTCCGTATCAGATTCTCATATTTCTGTGGTCCTCATTTCCCTTGTTCCCTATGTGAGGTGACTTTATATATATATAGATATATATGATATACGATATAGATATAGAATAGATATGTGTGTGTGTGTGTGTGTGTGTGTGTGTGTGTGGGTTGAAGTCCTTAACGATCGTTGCTTATATTTAATTCAGTGATACACTCTAATAAAAACTTGGCATTGTTGACATCCATGAAACAAAGTTATTAATTCAGGATAATTTACGTTGAATTTGAACACATAAGAAATATAAAAAATAATAATTTTATTATTTATAAGATAAGTATTATTACTAACCTCTAGCATTGGTGTGCAACATGTGGAAGGAGATCACACATATCTTTTGATTCACATGTATGTTTTGATAGTGTAAAAACCATAAACCAAGAAATTCCAATAGCCTAAAATCAGATCAAGCTGGGACTTCAAATAAAAATACAAGACCTATTCTGTTACACTTATCTTTCCCATTTCTACAACTCAATTTTTTAATTTTGTAGGGTACTGAGGGAAGGAAAGCCTTAAAAACAAGAATGGAAAGGAGCATTACAAACCTCTATAATTACCACAAACCAAAACAACTGAAAATCACATTAAAAAAGATGCATTAATTAAATTGGGAGTTCACATAATGAGTACAAAAGCTCCATTAGTTTTAGATTACACTCTGATTAAAGGATGAGAGAAAAATCAAATGTCATGTATTTTGCATTCAATGTGCTCTGTATCAACCCTACATATTTTCTCCTCCTCACGAACAAGAACTTTGCCCTTAGCCATTGCATATTTTTCATGCATATTTTGTATGTGAACTCTACAAATCTTTGGATGTTTATTACAATCAAAACAAGAATCAAATACAAAAATTTGAATAAATAATAATTCATTTAAAATTTGGGTAAATAAAAAGTACATGAGCATGAGAAGGAAATGCAACAACAACATTCAATGTCATATTATAGGTTGGGATATACCTTTTATATGTACATTATTTGATCGATCTAAATATTGTGTGTGTGTCTGTGTGTGTGTGAGTGTTTGTGTATATCCGATGGTTCAATTCTCAACTATTGTAACATGTAATTTATAGTTATTTGAAGTGAAAAATATTGAACGAAATTTATTTGATGTGCCACTGTGACGAAATAATGCATTTTTATATTAATTTGGCCAACTCACTACATAATTCTCCAGAAAACAAATGCAAAACTTGTCATTAATGTAAAAATATGCATGTTTTCATTTATTTTGCAACTAATTTCACATCTATATTTTTTCTAGTATAAATGCAAGATAATATACATACTAATTTTGTAAACATCGACATTGGGATAAATCAACAAGGGTCTGAAAAACCAGAAAATCATAAAAATCGGTAAAAATTAGCAAACATCAACTAGGAAAATAATCGTGATTTTGTGATAAAATCAAGATGTTTGCAACACAAATGCACACACACACACACACACACACACACACACACACACACACACACACACACATATATATATATATATTATATATATATTATTATAGAGAGAGAGAGAGAGAGGAGAGAGAGAGAGATGCCAATGGGGTTTGTCTCAAGTGGGTGGGAGGAATGATTGGGACCCTCTCCACTGAGGTTCAATTCCCATATGTGACATGAAGAGCTTTAATGTAATCATTTTAAACCTATGATGTAATGGATTGAAACATATATATTCCTCATATAGAATATAAAGAATATTTTCCACATGGAAAAAAATATAGAAAGTAGATGTTCCCAAGAATGTTCACTCCTCAGGAGTTTTGGAAAATAATGATGTTTCATCTCTATGCAACCCTGGTTTGAGCATATCATAATAAAGAACCTTCCCCAAAGCCTATTGATGAAGATCAAGCTCTAGATCTCTCCCTCATTTTTTCCCCTTGCATGAATATGGGAAAATTAATTTACTTGAAATTAAAATATGATGGAGGAGCCATGTGTTATTCTCATGGACTTAACTCTATAACATGCCACCCCAAATTTACCGGCTTTTACAATCCCTCTTGGTCAAATGTGAATTGAATTTCCACTATGATATGACCTAACCTCCTAGTTCCAGTTAAGGAAGTAGGCAATAGAAATAAGACTTACCGACCTTCCCCAGGAACCATAGATCACTCAGAGGTTGAAAAACTACCCTAGGTGACCAATCCCTAAACTGGAACCCTTTTTCTCTGACCTATACCTATAACCACACCCTTGAAACCTTTTTCATGTGGTTGCGAGTCTCTAACCACACTCACAAGCTTTGTTCCATGTGGTTATGACCTCAGATCCTTAGTTCTGTGCTACAGTCCCAAGATCTAAGACAATTTTCTAGGCTAGTCTCTAGATCACTTCCTAAAACTTCCTGAAACTTTCCATAATCATATCTCTCATAACAAAAAAGATAATGGTTCAAACTTGAAGTCAGAGCTTGACCTAGGCTAACTAGAACACAATAGACATTTCGTTAAACATATGGTAAACATGTGAGTTACAGGTCATGAATGCATATATGAGTGTAAATATTTGTACTTTAACTAAAAATCACTGAGAAGGTCTAATTCCTTCTCAAGTATCTGCAACAATACTTGTTAGCCCATGCATTCTTCAACCATTCATTAACTTATCAAAGCATAATAAGAGCCATAACTAGAGAACATCTTAAATAAATCTTAACTAGAATATTAACCGTGGTAGAACAACCATCAAAGAAATATAATATAAATTACAAATGATCATAGATTACAATAGGAAAATAGCTCTTATTAAAATATGAAAAATCCAACCAAGTTAGGGACTTCCACGTATCACCCAACTATAGAATGATCTTAACCAAATATTTCTTTCAGCCAATCACACATGTGCCATATTCCAATCATAAATGTGGGATCTCATGGGATACAACAAGACATAAAAAACCAAGGGAATACATAATGTAAACCACCTCCAACCTTAAACTACCATGATCTCACCTAAACTGGTCTTGTGATCACAAAACCAAAACAAGTTCGGATGCCTCAAAATTTCTTCACTATATCTTAAGGAATTTATTTGTCTCCACCCACCTGTTAAGGGATTCATTGAGAAAGACATCTCCATCCCCATCCCTTGGAAATTTCCCTGAGACCACCTCATTAGGTTCCAAAACCTTCTAGAAATCCAAAGTTCAACCAAGAAATGAATCCCATCACACCATGGCTATCTAGGAAATAGAAAGGAAAGGATGAAACCATTGCCAAACTAGGAAAAACCCATTCCAACGATAGAAAATGAACCAAATATACAAATTAATGTACCATGAATTCACACCACAGCTAGGAAATCACACATGCAACCTGTTACCTACAAAATCTTCCTGCTGAAGTTGTTGATCTAACCTTCTCCTTTCTTTCCTTGCTTTTCCTTTACTTTCCTTTTTCCTTCCTTTGCTTGTTTTCTCCTCTCGGTGTTCTCTCTCTCTCTCTCAAACTAATTCAAAAATCAAACTTACAAAAGGTAAACCAACAAAAGCTACGAACTCATTCTTTGATTCCTTTTTATCAATGTTTCCTCTATTTCCTAATTTTCCTTCTAATTTAATTAACATGAAAATTTGTGTCCCTTCACCTTCCTTTTATCCTACTCTCATTTATTCCTCATAAAGAAATGTCAATTACTCCCTCTTTGACTTTTCCAGTGCCTTTGACAATTTCCATAACCATTAATAAACCAAAAGTGATGCCCACTATAGTTTTTTTCCCAACATTCAACTTGGAATATGTGTCCCACGACCTTGGCCTTATGTTTCCTTTATTAACCTTTATTACATGGAATTTTAACCCAGGGATATTATAAACTCTATGTAGATTTAATAATATTCATGGATGGAGCACAGCATAATCAACCACTCTAGCTTTTGGGATTGTATGTTGAGGCACACAAAGGTAATGGTTCTTTGTGGTTTCAAGAGATATTTATATTTTCACTCATACTAGTATGATGGAAAATTTCACGGAAAAGGTCATATGCCCTGTGAAGATGGAGGCTTGCATGGCATTAGGCCTACATGTACTGTAAGAAAAATATATGTGTACTTAGTCCACAGTTTTGCAGTTATAATTTAGTAGATGGTAGAAGGATAGATTGGGGGTGGACACGAAGATCAAACAAACAAATTGTCATTTTTGGGGGTCAATCTACTTTGCTATACACTATCAATAGAAGTGGGTTGAGGGAGGTAGTTGCAATTGGAATGTCATCCTCCAATATATTAATTTTGGGGTGCTATTATACTCTATTATGGGTTTCAATTCAATTGGATATACATGGTAATACTTTCTCATTTTTGGATTTAATGGGTAGTTCTATGCATGGAGAGAAAGGCTCTTGTCGAGTTCATTAACTTTTTGTTCTAGTTATCGAGCTTTGGTGTATGCCTTCGATGGGGGAGGACACATAAAAGTTCTCCATGCCTTCTTGTCTATTTTATTTATAAGTTGGAAGATATTTTCACCATCTATATGATTTGGCATAATGTCTCTCATGTTGAGACTTTGTCATCTTAGGAAGCTTGGAGATAAAAGCTCCTAAAGGAGCTTAAATTTTGATGGTATTTTCCTCTTTCGTATTGATGACCAAAAGAAACTTTTGTGTAGCATCCATGGGTGTAGAGTAGCCTACATAACACACTGAGTTACACAAGTGCTAATTCAAGCGAATAATGGAGAGAATCGATCATCTTTAGGCAGACATTGTTACATTACAATTGAGGCATAATCAACTAGTTTCCAACATGACCATGACCATGGAATTGTTGGTGGAACACCACATCATAGTTAGTGTGAACGAGGTTGAACTCTTTATCCTATGGGAACAAATTGAAGACCTTCAATCCACTATGGATAAGCATTCCTTAGACATATCTTCCTCCAACAATAAAATTAGTATTGTAGCTCAAAAGCTTCTTGATTTAAATGTTACAATGTCCCCACAAAATGACATTCTTTTCACTAATATCTAGTATGTTATTAAGTTAATATTGTAAGATTTTGTCTATTTTTGGCTTCTATATTCTTAACAATGTAAATTATCCAATAGAAACTGTAAACTCAAAATGAGAACTCTAGCCAAAAAGCCCCAAAAAAACATGAAAAACAACCCAAAAATGAAAAGTATGTATTTTGGAACGATGTTTTTTTAAGGGTAAATTTTCAACATTTTTTGAAAATGATAATGAAAACCAACTTTTTTGAGCAAAAAAAGATGAAAATAACATGCTGAAAATGAAGAGAGCTGATGCTATAATAACATTTTTTTCGGGTATAATTTCAATATATTTTAGCAATGACATTAAAGATAAAATAATGGGACCTAAAAAACCTTAAAATTCAAACAATTTCCAGGCATGACATTAAAGATAAAATGTCACACCTATGAAAAGCCTTAAAATTCTAACAATTTTCATCCATGTTGTTAAATATAAAAGACTCTAAAAAACCCTAAAATTCTTATTGTTTTCAACCATAACATTAAAGATAAAATATCATAACTCAGAAAAACCTTAAAATTTTGACAAATTTTCAACCATGGAATTAAAAAACCTTAAGTTTTCAACATATTTCAACCATGACAATATGAACAAATTATATGACTAAAAACAACTTTAAAAATGATCTCAATGAAATAGTCATTATTCCAAGAGTAGTTTTTATTTTAAAGGCTAAAAGTATAGCTCTTTTCAAATCTTGGCCTAAGACAACTTATCCCATTGCAACAAAAACATAAAAATCAATAGCAATATGAAGCATCCCCTTTTAATAAGGCGTTAAAAATACAACATTTTTTTAACTATGGTAGATCAAATGGTAACGATAAATAATATCATGGCAAAATCATTGTATAATTTAAAAATTCAAAATTAATTTATAATAATTTTTTTTTTTTTTTTTAATTTAATCAATATCAATACTTGTAAATTGAATGAAACATAAATTATTTCTCTAAGTTATTAATTGCATTGTGGAGATTCTCTAAACAAATGAATTCATCATAATTAAAACATATTATCCAACAAACATAGAAATGACTCATAACTTCATGTAGGATCATATGGAAGCTAAAATATTTATTTCAAGTTACCATGCAAACATCATTTACATAAAATGTCTTAGACAATTATTCAAGATCCCTCATATGTTCTGGTACACCATCAGGACCTACAACACCTTCAGATGAATGAGTGGATGAAGATGAAGATGACCTGTATTATTCTCTTTCATCAACTAGTGCCCCATCCGAGTCAACATGCATAGCCACCATTCCAGGTTTCAAAAGTATTCTAGATCTACGACTGGGTTCAGCAAACTCCTATGTTAACATTGTTTGTCTGGTAGTAACCTCTTCAGAATATTTATGGTCCTGGAGCGAAAAGTTCCTCTCTTTGTTAAATTCAAGTCATAAACAAGTATCTCAGCATCCTCCAATTTTAAGAGTTTTGTGTGGCGACAATTTATGGTTGTATCCTTTCTTTTTCTCGTTCTGCCAATTTTTTTATCAACTACAATCTCTGGCTTGTACACACCATTGAATGGGTGTATATTTGTGGCATACCAATGTACTTCAACACTTGCAACATATTCATTTTCTTTAATGACCTTTATAACCTTGACAACCCATAATGGATGGCCACGTGGATCTCTATCTGCTAACACTGCGATCATGCAAATCTCCTTAACATCCTTTACAAAACCCCTGTAAAGGTCTTCCATGGCTTCACGTACTGCACGAGATCTTCTAGAACCAATATACATAACTCTTTCCTCTACTTATGAAGAATTAATAATAACTTGAGATTGTCATTGTTCAACAATGTTTCTTTCCTCATGCTCATTAGACACATTTTGTGGCCAAATAAATGGAGTCTTAAAAAGTATATCTTCATTTATTGATCTTGAAATGATATCACTTTTATTATTGAAAAACGACTCTTGCCAAAAAAAATAAGCAACATCAAAGTACTCATATGTATATCTAATAGATTTTTTAATTTCTTCAAAGCATTCATAATAATTTATATTTGTCTTATGCCTTTGTGCATTATGGATTTCAACAACTAATTGTAATAACAATATATTTGATGAAAATATTGGATGATTTGGAATAAACTTCAAAAATGTCAAACCTCATGACGACACCCATTCTGGAGTAGTTGAATACTTCTTGCCCCATCTAAGTGTTTTCCTATCAATTTTTTTGATATGGAATTGATGTTGGAAGCTAATGTCATTAAGTTGTTCAATGCATTTATTCTCACCTTGTGATCCCAGAATAAACCTTCGCACGTCAATAGTTTCTTCCAACACATGAAAAATAGGCTTTGGAATGTATGATTTCTTAATACATTCAATTAATGATGGTGGGATCCCAACATCCTTCCTCAATGTTACTAACAAATGACTAAACATCTGATCAATATGATCATGAGTGTGTCCAATAATAAAGAAATCAACCTTTACCCTCTGAAAAATTCCCAATTTAGCAAGCATGTTTAGATATCCAAAAACAATTTGATTTTTGTTTTCACAAGAAGTATTATCCAATTGTCGATGCAAAACTTCAGGAATATTACTAGACCAATGAGACAGCACATCATGAATTATGGTTACAATTATATTTTCATCATTATGAATATTTGGAGTTGTGAAGTAAACCCTTGGAAACATTTTCCCATTAAAGACCATACAATCGACCAAGTGAAATTGAATAAAATTTTCCTCCTGTAAATTTTTTGGTGTGCAGAAAAAATGTGGTAGAAGTGTTTTCTTCTTGTCCATACCATCGATTATCAAACCCAAATATTTATTTGGAATCTGGATTATCATAGCAATTCTTTTGATGTTTATAAAACTTTTTCCTTTCACTTGTTTGCTTATTGCGATGCTCTTGGAGTGCTTTGATAGTGGAATCTACACATAACATAAAAGAAACCTATTAATAAATACATTTTCGTAGTTGATAACTATACAAATTTTAAAAATAATGTTATGAATACATACCTCTTTCTATCCCTTGACATTTATCCCTTTTTTATTTAAGGGAAGCACATGTACTGCATAGCCCCATCCTTGTCTTCTTAGGAATACAGACAATGTTGAATTATTTCCTTTATATCTTCACAAAATATTGATATGTAATAAAATTACCATCTCCTTCAACACCTTTTGAATATTATTTGCATAAGTAGTATATTTCATGTCTTGAGAAATTATTTGGAATATGAATTGTGTATTTATTTAGCATACACTCTCCATGTTTTGAAAATAATTCTTACATCCATGACATTGCACTATTTGCTAATGGCCCAAACTCTCATCTATGACGTACTTCTGAATAAAATGTGGGATCTTTTTCCAAATTTTCTTGGATTCTTGACGGACGAAAATTACCAATTGAATTAGACATTTTGAAAGCCTTTCTACATAGAAATAATTTCCCAATTATAATTATCATAACTTTCCAATGTAGATTGCATGCACACCATTAAATATGAATTTTGCATGCTTTTATTCATTAACAAATATATCTTCCTTTTCTCCAATGAAAACTTGAAATACATATGTTTCAAGAAATCCTTTTGACAACATTCACTTGAAATTAGATCACTGATATAACTTCTTCTCATGAGATATTCTTCCCTACTCCTTGTTTAACTAGAATATCTTGGATTGATATGAAAAGGCCCATTCTTACTCCTAGATACAATATTTTCTGGCAACATCTCCATCATTTCATCATCCTCTCTATAAGAATTTTCATCATCATTAGGAGGAATATTATCCTCACTATGATCATTTAGAACATGGTTAGGAAATTCATCACCATCATTGCTTGGAAAATATTCATTAACATCCTCACCTACAGGAAAATATTCACTACCATCATCTGTGGTTTTGAAATACTAACTCATAGGATATTCTTCACCATCTTCATCCATGATTTTGAAATCCTTGCTTGGAGGAATCTCATCATCATTGTTTCTACCTTTCAAATCATTGCTTGGAGGAAATTCTTCACCATCCTCATCGTTTCTTTTGAAATCCTCGCTTGGAGGAAATTCATCGTCACCATGAGCGCCTTTGAAATCCTAACTCAGAGAAAATGCATTATTCACATCTATGCCTCTAAAATTATCATTTGGAAGAAATTCTTCATCCTCCCCTTCATCTTTGATGCTCTCATAATCCTTAGGATTAGGGTTAAGTAGAAGATTGACTCTCTATTCCTAGTAAAATTATCATTTGCAAATAATTCTTCATCCTCCCTTTGTTAGTGTTGTTTTAATAATCCTTAGGATTAGGACTAGGTGGAAAATGTGACTCTCTAGTTATTGGAAATTATCCATCCTCCCCTTCATTAGTGGTGTTCTCATAATCCTTAGGATTAAGACTAAGTGGAAAAATTGACTCTTTATTTACTGGAAATTCTTCATCCTTCCCTTCATCAGTGCCACTCTCATAGTCCTGAGGATTAGGACTAAGTGGAAAATTTGACCTTCTATTTACTCAAAATTATTCATCTTTCCCTTCAGGGGTGCTGCTCTCATAGTCCTCAGGTTTGAGACGAAGTGTAAAATTTGACTCTCTATTTACTGGAAATTCTTCATCCTACCCTTCTCAGGTGTTTCTCTCACAATCCTCATGATTAGGACTAAGTGCAAAATTTGACTCTCTATTTATTGTAAATTCTTCATCCCTCCCTTCGTCAGTGTTGCTCTCATAGTCCTTTGGATTAGGACTAAGTGGAAAATCTAACTCTCTATTCATAATGAAATAATTCTTGTTATATTCATCAATATGAATAGAATTGTTATGTGACGAAGATGTTGATTCTCTAGAAAGAAAAATTCACTATCAAAATAACCCATGAATTTCAAATAGAAGATGTTGAATTATACGAATGCATTATCTCCCAATGACAATTTATAACTTAGACAATGAAAATTTCCCTCCAAAGTTTCCCCTCAAAAAATTTCATCAAAAATTTTCCCTCTAAAAATTTCGTTTGAAATATTTCCCTCTAAAATTTCCTTCTAAAATTTATTTGAAAACATTCTACTAAACCTTTGTCCTAAAAATTTTGACCCTACTTTCTATTCAAATTTTCCTTTAATACATTCCTTCGAAATTAAAATAAATCTTTTACTTAAATTATTTAACATTAACTAGATAAAGTTAGTTTTTATAATTTATATTTTATTTTTATCCTACATTTAACAAAATTTAGTGTAAACATAAAATATTTACTATATATTATTTTTTCTTAATTTTAATTTTAATCCCACATTCAAGAAGTGATAAAGGAATCCCATAATCTCCGCCATATAATAACTTTCATTGTTACTATTGCTTACATCACATCAAGTCTTCTAGAGGTTTCGTTAAAAATCTTGGAGTGATTTTGTGGAGGAGCTATATTGTCATCGACAAGACATTCAACGGGAGATTTTTGAATTTCAAAGGTTAGCTTCCCTTCTATTTTTACCATTTAAAGAGGAATTTGGGGAATAACTTGTATTATGATGAAAACTCATTTTTTTTTATCGTTCTTGTGGGGGAACTCAATTTATTAATTGTAAATTTAGGAAATCGCTAAAATAAGAAAAACCCATCCCTCTAAGGTGATGAGTTTACGACAAGCAGATAGGTTGTAAATCCCCAGAGGTTTACTAGTAGTTATGTGTTAGGCTAGTTGTTACATTCCTTCGGGATACCAAACACAAACTTATTACTTCAATATATATATATATATATATATATATATATAGATATAGATATACATTTTTTTCAAAATATATATATTTTTTTAATTTTGCACTTGGGCCAGGCTCACCTACGTCCTATTGGCCCACGACTAGGTGAGGGGGTTGATTGTTGATTTCCCTTGCCCAATTGTCGATTTCCCTTTCCCGTGGGCATGTCCGCGGTGTTGCGACCCCCTAGTGGGCGAGGGGTCGAATTTGGGAATTGAGCCCCCACCTGCTAGGGGAAAGCAATGCAACGGGCTTGAACGTGGGCGAGATACATGTAACTCACCCTGGGTGTTGGAATCTGATCCTAGGAATCAGACTTGGGCACTTAGGGCAAGCTATGTGCCGCTCGCCCTGGGTGCCCAAGTCTCATTCTAGGAATTAGAATTGGGTGCCAAGGGCGAGTTGCGTGCAACTTGCCCATGCCCAGGCCCACGACCCAAGTCTGATTCCTAGAATTGGACTATGACGCCAAGGACCCCTAGGCCACAGGGTCGGGAAAGGTAGGCGAGCTGCACGTTGTCACATACCTACTAAGAAAAATTATCTTTTTTACCATATGAAAATCATTTAATTAACCTTTAATAGTCATGCAAGGTAATTTATGACCATAAGGTTTCATTTTTAATATATTAAATATTGCTCACGTACCTTCATTGCCCGCACACTATGCATTTAAACAAATCAACCTAACCTATCATCTACCTCACCTTAGTTATTGTTGTAGTGTTTGGGAAACTTCGGGAGCGTGTGTATTAACCCTCCACTTGGTGGTCCTTACCTTCAGATGTGGATCACACCGATGACCCTGCGTTGATCCCGCGCTATGGGCAGAGGAGATCCGATCGAGGGAGTTTTGGGTAACCACCCAGGTCACCGGCTATGGTCTCACTTCATTTTCTTTAGTCGCCAGAGGATTTTGGAACTTCCCAGTGCAGGGATTACAATCGATTTCCAGCTAAATCCACCCGTGACTTACATGACTTCTCTATTTTCTCCTACGTAGATAGTATGATGGGCCTTCCTGAGATTCCTGGTAGAGATTTTATTTTTATTTTTATTCCATTCTCCTATAGTTTCTTGACTAATTGTTGTGACTTACTTCAAAAATGAAATAACTGATGAGGGTTTGTTGTAGAGAAGGTTGGTGAGCGAATGGAGTTTTCTACATGTCAAAATTTTCCTTATTCCTAGAGCGATTTTTTCGTCTCTAGCTTACTTTGCTTAGTCAGTGCCCTACCTCACAGAGCTAAGTGTTTCTATTGTTTTCCTTCATAAATAAAGGGTATTTGTGTAGATGTTTATCATTTAATCCTTCGTTTTCTAAATATCATGGTGTTCTTCTTCCTTTCCCCTGCAGGTACTCGACCTTCTATCATCTTCTCTGAGCAACAAGACGATGGTTCTAGTGCCCTATTCGCTGAATTAAACTGCAGGTACTACTGGTTACTCTTAAAGGGTTCCACCGGTGTGATAATAATCACTGCAGTGAATATAGTAGGAGGGTTTGGGTTTGTAACCATTCATTATTCACATTGTACTTATAATGAGTCTGTTAATGGACCTACCAATTTTGTTTCAACTGTCCATTTATGGTTAACAAAATTTATTTCACTTAAATATTTGTTCTCGATACAAATGGCGAGTGAGGTTGTTTAATTATGTGTTTGGGTTTTTAATCTGCTCCCAATTAATATCATTCATTGTTATATTTTGGGTTACTATATAATTTATACAGATGATGGTAATAGATTCAGGATTTATATACACTAAGTCAATTGTGTATTTCATTCAAATTCCTGTATAAACTTAGGGTGTTTTCATAACAGAGCCACTATAATTACTGTTGCATTTTGAGTTAAATAAAATATTCTAGAATTGGAGATTTTTTCTATTGGAAATAATGTTGAGAGGGGGGGGGGGGGGGGGTGTGAATTAGTATTAGTCAAGTCAATGATGTTTTCCTTTTCTTACTCAAATTTATATACGCTACTTCCATGAGGGTAACCTGCGTGTACACGCAATTGTGTTTAAGGAAACAAGCATATATCCAACAAACTAATGATTCAGTTAATTCATCATATGTTGATCTTTAATCTGTGCATCAATACTTTATTAAGCATTAAACAGTAACCATGTGCAATTAATAACAGAAAGAACCATCACACATAAGCAACACACATGAACACCAAGATTTAAGGTGGAAACCCAATGTGGGTGAAAACCACCTACTGTTGTCATCTCTGTCTTCTCTTAATAATAAGAAAATATGTTTACAACATTGTACTGGTGCAGACTCATACCAGTACGCAGGCTTCTACCTACAGAAGGTTACTACCTTCTCTTGTTCTCTAGCTTCTACTGGAAGGGAGCTACAACCCCCTAGCTCTTGTACTAGCCGATATGTTCACTAGAATGTAAGCGCCAACCTATAGAAGGCTACAACCTTCTTTCTTCATCCAGGTACCATGTTTCATAATTTTTTAGACTGGATACTCCTAGAACACAACACCATAATCTAAAGGCCACGTTTCATCCAATTTTCATACTGGACCCATCAACAACATTGAAGCTCAAAATCAATCACAACCATCAAATACATCTACATCAACTAATCACTGAAACTCAATCATTACTTTCTGAATCAACCAAACTCAATCAAACACTGACAACCCATGAATCTATGACACAACTGAATCAACCATTCATTCAAACTTAATCAAATTCAATTAATCAGCTGGAACAGACAGATCATTGTAACCAGTACACAGACCTGAACCTAGAACACTGCATCATCCTTCAGAACTAGCTGTAACCTCAAAACCATGCATCAAAGTGTATACAAAACTTGGAAGAGCCAAACTAGCGTGTATACACAACTTCATCAAAGCAAACTAGCGTATAGATTTGCAAATACTTACTTATAACTTCATTGCACTTCTCGACTTCAGACATACCCTAATGATCACATATAAAGGATATTACATGTGTTAGCAACTAGATCTAGTCCATCAGATCACATAATGATAAGTCATTATGATCCTAATCCATTATTAGATCTCGTCCATCATCATTAAAGAAAGTCACAATCAATCAATCTGAACACTGTTACCAAAATGGAATCACCAGAACATAAAGCAAAACCCAGAACTCTGCATCAACAACCAGAACTAACTATAACTTCAAAAATCATAGTTCATAAGGTATACGCTGCTTCGATGTGTCGAACCTGCGTGTATGTGCACTTTTACCAAAGTCAACTAGTGTATACATCTGTAAATATTCATTCATAACTTTGCAGTTATTCTAGACTTCAGTTATACCCAAATCATAATATTTATGGAACAACACATGCGTCAGTATACAGATCTAGAATAAACATGATCAAACCATATAAAGATAATTCATTCCAAGCCTTAAGATCCCGATCTATCGTTAGATCTTGCCCTCCATTAACCACTAAGGTTCATCCTTGGTTCAGATCACGCAGGTCATCATAAACCCGTAACATGTATACTAGATCTATCCCTTTATCAAATATTCAAAAACTTTTGTCTCTTGGCCTAATGATCTTCTCCTCCTTTTATAGTTATAGGCCTTTCTCAATACCATGGACCAAAACCACTTAGGACCAATACCTTGGACCAAATACCTAGGGTCAATACCTCGGTTCAGATACCATGGACCAATACCATGGATCAAAATAACATGGACCAAATACTTTAGACCAAAAATTTAGCTTTCCAAGGTATACACGCTTTTCCTTCTGTGAAAGTGTGTGCGTACATATACGGGACTTGTATACAGTGAACTTGCGTGTATACGCTACTTGGTCAATGGTGAACCTGCATATACCTCTCTTTCTTCATTTTGTGAAGAGTGATCTACAATTATTTGTTGTATACCTCCTATACGGTGATCTTTCATCTGAGTGAGCTTCCTTTTGAATTGATTCCTTGAATCTTCCCTGCATTTCATCACATTTGTAGACACTACTGTCATGCATTCTATCACATCTGCTATCTCTTCTGTAGATTCATCTAGTTACCATATACAAGAGAGTTGTTCTGCTACAAGTAGGTTGCCATAAAGTACAACATATGCATCATAATTCCAACAATTTTGTTTCAACTGTCCATTTATGGTTAACAAAATTTATTTCACTTAAATATTTGTTCTTGATATAAATGGCGAGTGAAGCTGTTTAATTATGTGTTTGGGTTTTTAATCCGCTCCCAATTAATATCATTCATTGTTAGATTTTGGGTTACTATATAATTTATACGAATGATGGTCATAGATTCAGGATTTATATAAACTAAGTCAACTGTGTATTTCGTTCAGATTCCTATATAAACTTAGGGTGTTTTCATAACAGAGCCACTGTAATTACTGTTGCATTTTGAGTTGAATACAATATTCTAGAATTGAATATTTTGTCTTCTTCTTGTTAATTATTTTTTGTTTTATACATTTGGCAAATGAATATGCTACTTTCATTATTTTAAATCAGATATTTACATGTGGTACAACATTAAACTCGATCATTTCTAGTTTCAACTTAATAGAAGGATTAGTGCACATGTACCTTAGTTAGTTTATTACTCAGGAAAGCTAAGAGATTAACACCACTTCCAAATAGTTGAAGATAGTTTCATTTATTCAGTTATATTTGTATTGTCAGAATTTTACTTATAAACCCTCACGGGAGTAATCTTGTATTCAATTTAATACTTGTTTTATTCTACCCATATATTGTACACTCGTCAACTAAACTTTAACATCTCAGAACTAGCTACTGTTAGATTTACTGACTCTAATTTGATTTATTTATTCCATGCAACAATTTACCCATGGAACCTAGTTTTTATTGTCATATTTCTTTTCAGTCATTCACACAATATTAAAACATTGTATGCATTTTCCTACAATAGGTTATCTAGCCTTTTCTTTTCTCATATTTGTTAAATGTGTTTGTTTAATAACCTACAACAATAATCAAAATACAATACTTTACAGTATTAAGAAAAGAAAACAGAACTGCTAATTCCTTTATTTATATTCACATATCCATAATCATTCAGAATTTCACAAATACTTATTTGTTCTTCCCGTGAGCCTACAAGTACTAGGATGAGCAATGATCCTCTCAACTGTGAGGTCATTCATCCCGCTACACCTATCCCCCGAGCTATATTTCTTGAGGCAAATTCTCAGGACAAGTCTTTCTACACTTCCTTCTAAGTTATTTGGTCACTACTAGACTTAGCAATGAATCGCTAGTCTGAGCCACAACTTTAGATAAACTCTACTGGCCAACCAGCTTTTCGAGTCTTTCCATCCTTTGCACTTTCTTTCCCTCCTTTGTCTCAGGTTCCTCATACCCTTTTGGCCCTTTTTTTTGGAGGTTTTTATTTATAAGAAGGAATTTGGGTAGCTAACTAGCTCACCTACAATTGTCCAACTGCCTGGGGTATGCTTACTCTAGCATTTCTCCTCAACCATAGTTCAAAAATAAAATTATATATTATGAAAACAAAATCAAAAGACATATTCTATAAATATTTTATCCTTGTCTTAGCCATATCATCTAACAACTTTCGAGACCAATTATTTAACTATAGTAACTGATAAGTCACATCCCATAATTACTAGGGTTAATTACATCTTCTATCCCTTGATTGGAACACCATCCCTGGTGTTCACTTTCCTCGAAGCAGGTCTGGGTAAGATTCTTGTATTACTTGTTCATCCTCCCAAGTGGCCTCTTCTGGGCTAAAGTGCTACCATTGCACCTTAACCTGGGGGAGAACTCGTCTCTGCAATATTGTTTCTCTCTGATCGAGAATACATAAGGGTTCAACCATGAATTACCCATTTGGTTCAACCTGCATTCAATACATTTAGAATCAGATCTATAATTATAAGACTGACAAAAATTCGATAGAGAAATCTTAAATTTATTTTAGTACACTACCTGAACATCTTGCCATTGAATTATGTGGCTAGGATCATGTATGTACTTTTTAAGTAAGGAGACATGGAATACGTCCTGAACACGAATATGTTCGGGTAAAGCTAGCTGATAATCTACTGGACCAATATGCTGGAAAGGACCACAAAACCGTGGGGCTACACTAGTAGAAAATTAGAAATTAGTGACTAGGTGACTAAAAACGTTAGTCACCACATCTTTTCCAAGTGAAATACTACAAAAAATGTGCAATATTAAGTGACCTAACTAGAAATGACTAACATAAATGAATAATTTATTCTTGAGTTAAAATATATGACTAGCGAATAAGTAGTACAACTAAAAATGACTAATGTGAATGATTAATTTAGTTTAGGAAAACAAATGCAACTACCTAACAAGTACTACAATAATACGAATTGGTTTTTTACGTTAGTGATTTTAATTGTGTCACTTAAACAATATAAACTTATAGAGATATGGGATTCAAATGATATTATAGATTGGATGCAAGGTTATACTTACTTAAATCCTTCCTTATTAGATCAGTAGATGATTAGATTTATGGAGCTGACTAGAATCTTTAGGGTTATATCATTTGATCACATTCATAAAGAATTAAATTCAAAGACTGACAAATTATCCAAAATGGGAGTGAGCTTATAGAAAGGTCAAATACATTATGAAGAATACCTACAAGGATAAGTGTTGGTTAATTCACTAATGAAATATATAAGTGACTATCAAAATTACAATTAAGATATTGAAGTGGGGTCATTGATAACAACTATAAAACACAAACAAATATGTTTAAAAATAGCTAAATAAAATAATCAGAAATATATAAAACAACTATACTCGTCTTACAATGGATATATGTTTTTTATACAATAAATTATAAAACAAAACTTCAATGTATACTTTTTGGCTTGATAGGACTACGCCAAAGTAAAGAGAAAAGAACCAATGACAAAACTCGAGATAATATATCCTTTAGCCCGAAGGGAATGCAGAAGTAGAAAAGACTTTTTGAGTCATTTAGGTAGATTAAAGTGTTTGTGGGCAGCTACTTCCCCATACAGAAAGGTCCTCCTCCCATATGAGATAGTGTATGTACAACAATTGCATGGTCAACCAACCCAGCAAGGTCAAATCCTTATTTTGGGTTTCGAGTGCAAATGTTTCGCACAAAAATGTCCATTTCAAGTGGATGGAACCTATTTCTTTCACTAGTTAGTCATGTAATGTAGTTAGGCAGGCCAAATATAATGGATAATGCACCTATTTCCTCTTGGACATGCCTCTAGCTAGTCTCTTAGACAAGCCATCCTCTTGGACAAGGAAGGAAACATAAAGGATGAGGGAGAATAAGGGAAATAAAAAATCCTAGCCCAAAGAGAATGAGCACAACATAGATTCCATATTAGCACCTGGGATTGTTTTCTTGACCTTATGCGACCATAGTCCAAAAGGGGCATGCTCCACATGGTAACTAATTCTCATGCCCTTCCCCAAAATAAGTATAAGAAGGCATCTTTCTAGTCATTTTGTAGGATATCAAAATTCTGAGTTGTGTTGCAGAAGTGCTTGGAATGCTCCCTAAAGGTGATTAAATTTCTCTTGAATAAAAGTAGGTGGATCCATTTTTTCTGATGTAGTGGGAATCACATAATATTTTTCATCCACTGCACTATTCAATGACTCATGATCCACAACCATTCTAGAATGTATTCTTGTAATTCCTTGGTACGAATCTCCAAGCACTCAATGTCGATTGTATAGTTCATTCAATATCTCTGAAATGTACAAATCCAAATCTCTAGATAGAATGAAAAAAAGGTAAAGTTCTATGCACGGGATCTGCTGAGAGCTTTCAGCCAACACAAGAGCCTCATGGGTCATCAAGGGCCAGAGTATGTATTTTCAAAACCCTTCGCTTAAACCCCAGGTCATGAAGTTCCTTCCTACCAAGACTAGGAGATAACATATGTTGATGCATCTCTGGTATGGTGCTACTATGTTCCTAAGATGGGGAATATGTTTCCTCTATGGTGTCTCCGGTTTGTAGAATCAGGTGTACATCCTCTAAGTGCTAAGAATAATCCTTATGTATCATCTACTCCACCTCTATATGGGAATGTGAATGTTCTATTCTAGTTGAAAATTTATCCTTAGTTTCAACAACTAAATTTGAAACAAATTATGTCCTATAATTTAAGGTTCTTATGCAATAAGAAATAGGTGATCTTGTGGGAAATAATTTTACTGTGATCTCTCTTTTGCATGTGCTCTTTGTCACTTGTCATGGTATTAGAGAAGGAAGTGACAAAGAGTCTACAAAGGAGAGTTTAAGTTCAAATGGGCTACCAATAACTTGTGGAGAGCATCAAAAACATAAATGTAGTTCTAGGCGAATGAAAGGCACTCCAAAATATGTAGCAGTAGAAATTAAGTTCTGATTCTAACACACTGAGACCCCCTTCTCTGTCCAACTGCACGAAATATCTTGCTAAAAATTTCATTTTTCCCTAAATTTCTTTACAATTTGTTCGTTGTTTATATTGAGATAAAAGGCATTATATTAGAGATGAACAAAAATAAACTTAGCACATAAACACTAGAAAATAAAATTTTAAGTCACTGCCATGTTTAGTTGTAGCGCCTAAACATGGATAAGTGAATGAATTCCCCATGATTGGCAAACATCATTCAAGGTCATAAAGAAACACACCTTCCATCACCCTTGACTCAACTGCAGTCAAATGAATAAATCTTACACAAAGCTCACGTGAAGTTCTACTTTAATAAAGTGAAAATTTAAATTTGACAAGAAATGAGAAATATGATGAGAAACAACAATAGCATGAGAGATGAGGACCCAAGGTATGATAAAATAAATCCATTTCTTTCAATATCCAAAAGATATAGTGTAAAATATAAATGAAAGAAGAATCATGATTTCACAACATAATGGTTAATAGATCACCAAATCACAACATATCACATATTTAAACTCATTATAAAGTAGAGAAACCACATTCATTTCATGTCATAAGAGTTTGGAATCATCATTCTATTATCTAGAAAGTTGGAAACATAATAATGTGGAAAATGTCTCATGAATTTGGAATGTCATGTTTATACAATTCTAGGAAATGAGTCTAGAGAATAGAATTTATGATATTCTAACTCATGATCACATTCACTAGAAAAAAATGTGTGTGTGTAAGGCAAGAAATCATAATCCATGACACCAAAATGGTGTTGGCATTATGATACAGGTGTTGTCCTTGATGGCAACTCACTCAGGTGAAAGATCATAGTACAACAGGTTAACAACAAAGAATTACAAATCAGACTATAAAGAATGAAGAAAGAGAGGTATATGCAGGTTCAACCTAACCAAGGTGCATATACATGTAGGTTCACTAAACACAAGTAGCGTATATGTACACACGCACTTTCACGAAAGGAAAAGTGCATATATCTTGGAAAACTAAGTTTTTTGTCCAAGGCATTTGGTCCATGGTATTTTGATCCATGGTATTGGTCCAAGGTATCTGGTCTAAGGCATTGACCCTAGGTATTTGGTCCAAGGTATTGGTCCTAAGTGGTTTTGGTCCATGGTATTGAGAAAGGCCTAAAACTATAAAATGAGGAGAATATCATTAGGCCAGGTGTGTAAGTATCGAATATTTGATGAAGTGTGAGATCTAGTATGCAGGTTATTGACTTATGGTGTTGTGCTTGATCTGAACTAGGGATGAACCTTAGTGGTTGATGGAGGATAAGATCTAATGATGGATTAGGATATTAAGGCTTGAAATGAATTATCTTTATATCATTTGATCATGTTTATTGTAGATCAAAATATTGATGCATGTGTTGTTCTGTAAATATTATGATCTGGGTATAACTGAAGTCTGGAATAGCTGCAAAATTATGAATTAATATTTGTAGATGTGTATGTTGGTTGGCTTTGAGAAAAGCACATATACACGTAGGTTTGACACATGGAAGTAGCGTATACCTTATAAAGTATGTTTCAATTGTTTCTATTTGCTGTTGCAGAGTTCTGGGTTCTGGTTTCAGTTCTGGTTACTATATTTTGGTGACAGTATTATGAATGATCATATTGATGGGTTGTCAAAGTGATTGATTGATTCGGTTGTGGTTGGTTCAGAAAGTGATTGGTTGATGCAGATGTATTTGATGATTGAATTACAGTTATGATGTTGTTGATGGTTCCAGTCTGAAAATTTATGAAATGTGGTCCTTGGAGGAAGAAAGAAGGTCGTAGCCTTCTGTAGGTCACCGCCTACATACTAGTAAACATATTGGCTAGTACAAGAGTTAGGGGGTTATAGCTCCCTTCCAATAGAAGCTAGAGAACCAAAGAAGGTTGTAACCTTCTGTAGGTAGAAGCCTGTGTACTGGTATAAGTTTTCACTAGTACAATATTGTAATAAGATTTTCTTATTATTAAAAGAAGACAGAGACGACATCAGTAGGTGGTTTTCACCCACATTGGGTTTCCGCCTTATATCTTGGTGTTCATGTGTTTTGCTTATGTGTGATGCTTTATTCTGATTTTACTACACTGTCTAATAAATCTTTGATATAATGGTTAAAGTTCAATGCATGATAAATTGGGTAAATCAAAAGTTCTCTACATATACACTGGTTGGTTTAAGTACAATCGCGTATACATGCTAGTTCACTTAGCTGAAGTAGCGTATACAAATCTGTTTGGGAAATTAAATTATTGATCTGATAATACTAATTCACCCCCCTCTCAGTATTATTTCCAATAATTGGTATCAGAGCAGGTCCTTCAGAAGAAGCTTGATCGCTTGAAGGGAGATCCATCATCATGAGTAATCAAGAAAGCATGGGATCCATTAGACTGCCAATCTTTGATGGGAGAAACTTTGTCTATTGGAAGATAAGTTCCACAGTCTATCTACAATCACTTGGAATGGATGTTTGGGAAATCGTGGGAGAAGGATATACATTTCCATCAGCAATTCCTATAGATACGACAAGTAAAAAGCAATAAGAAACCAATGCAAGGGTTGCCAATTCATTATTGGGAGGTCTGTCACAATCAGAGTTTGTCAAATTTCTGCAGCTCAAATCAGCCAAAGAAATATGGGACAAAATCGTCTTAAGCTACGAAGGAGACTCTCAGGTAAAATGTGCTAAACTGCAAACTCTCAGAATTCAATATGAAACTCTTAAGATGCACAATGATGAAAGTATAGCTAGTTACGTCTTACGTATAGATGAGGTTGTTAATTGTATGAAGAATATAGGTGAAGAGATAAAGGAAGTTACCTTAGTTGATAGAGTTTTAAGATCCCTGTCTGCTAAATTTCAATCAAAAGTATCTACCGTAGAAGAAAAACTGGATCTATAGACTATCACTATGACATAGCTTCACGGAATCTTCACTACTTTTGAGATGAGAAAAGGAGGTCCATCAAATATGAGAGAAGCCGTATTTAAAGCTTCATCAAACGTAAAGGAAGAACTCAATGAATCAGGACATATTTCAGAATAAGAAGATGAAGTAAACTTTGTCAAGAAGCTTCAACGAGGTTCCGGAAGATTTAGAGGTAAACTACCCTTCAAATGTTTTTCCTGTGGTAGAGTCGGTCATTATGTTGCCAAATGTCCTCATAAAGATAAACATGATAAAGGGAAGGAATCTACAAAATGGAATAGAAAACAAAGTGTAAGTAAAAAGAGTTACTATACTCATGAAGATAGCGATGGTTTATCAAATAGTGATGAAGACGAAAATAGTAATGAGTACAGACTTCTAATGGCTTATGACGATGATAATTTTTGGGATGCTTTAGAAGAAGATGACCTTCATGAAGAAATCTCTAAACTCAAAGTATGTTTAGAAGAAAAGAAAATGATTATATATACCTTGACATACCAACTTGTTGAAAGAGAAAAACATAATGAAAAACTAGAATGTGAAATTGTGGGTCTAAGAAAGGATCTTGAAAAAACAAAATCTCTCAATCTTGGATTTGCTAAAGGATCAGTAACCTTAAATGAAATTATTAATGTGCAGCGTTCTCCTCTAATAAAGACAAGTCTTGGATATACTGAAGAAGAATCTCAATCACAGAAGGCGTCAACCTCCACTAAAAGCTATCTTGATGTAGTAAAGAACAGTGAATAGTATGACAATCATCAGCAAAGGCATAAAGTAGATCACCAAGTAAATTAGGCTCAATTTTCTTCAAGGATGAACAGAAGCTACAACCAACCTTAGGTAAATCATACTCAATTTGCTTCAAAGATGAATATCAATAGAAACTATAATCATTAGGTCAATAGATTCAATAATCGCAGGAACTTACTTAATGGTCAACGTTTCTCATGTCATAATTTTGGACACAAAGTTGCTCAATGTGTTGCTTACAAAACCATCATGACTAGAGAAGCACAAAATCAAAGGAATGTGATAGGGATCAAGAAAAGTTCCTATAATAATTTTCTCTTCTTGAAAATGAAATATAATGCTCAATATGTAACAACTTTGGCCATGAATAATCTGAATGCAGGAGCAAATTTCGGCAAACATCTCGAAAGGAGAAAACTCCATTAAATCCCAAAATATGGAGAACGAAAGAACCTCAAACAAAAAGATGTGGTATAGACTTGTATGCAGAAGGATAAGAAAATCAGTGTTACATTGACAGTGGATGCTCAAAACACATGACCGGTGACAAAGAAAAACTTCACTCATATAATGCATTAGAAAAGGAAAAGAATGTCTCATTTGGAAACAAGAATCTTGTTGTCATAAAAGATAAAGGCCCTATTTTCTTGAAATAAAAGGTTAAAGCTAGGAATGTTATGTATGTAGATGGTCTAAAGCATAACCTATTGAGTGTCAGTCAAATGTGCGATCAAGGAAATGAAGTAGTGTTTCGATCAAACAGATGTGTTGTTCGTGATCTTGATACAAGAGAAACCGTGATCAAAGGTACAAGAACTCCAAACAACTTATACATACTAAAGGGAGGACAACAACAATGCTACCTAAGCAAAAATGATGAAAATTGGCTATGGCATAAAATATTGGGACATCTAAGCTTTTCTCAAATAAGAAAAAGCATGCAAATTCCAGGCTTTTCGTGATCTTCCAGATATCAGCATTCCTGAAAAACAATATGCAAACCATGTCAATTTGGTAAGAAAACCAGTTCTCACTTCATTGAAAAACAAGGGTTAGTTAGTAAGCCTCTTGAACTTGTTCATACTGATTTATGTGGATCATCAAGGAAAAAGTCACCTCGTGGAGAAGAATACTTTATTTTGTTCATTGATGATTTTTCCAGAATGTGTTGGACAGGTCTTCTAAAGCATAAAGATGAAGCATTTGAAAAGTTCAAAGCCTTCAAATATTTGGTTGAAAATGAATCAGATCGCAAAATCAAATGCCTCAGATAAGATCAAGGAGGGGAATTTACCTCAGATGAATTCTTTGACTTTTGTGAACAACATGCAACAAAAAGGTAGTTCTCCACCACAAGGACTCCTCGGCAAAATGGAGTGGTAGAAATAATGAACAGAACTGTTCAACAAATGGCTCAAGCTATGCTAGATGAATCTGGAACTCCTGCAACCTTCTAGGGTGAAGTTGCATTCACTGCTGTAACTATTCTCATCCAAGCAAATGTTCGGGTAAACAACACTCAAACTCCACATCAACTTTGGTATGGTAAGACTCCCATGGTAAAATACTTTAAAGTTTTTGGAAGCAAATGTTATGTCAAAAGGACTGATGAAAAAATTGGTAAGTTTGAGCCCAGAGCAGATGAAGGTATTCTTCTTGGTTACTTTTCCCGAAGTAAAGGATATAAATGTTATAATAAAAGACTTGGGAAAATTGTTGAAAGTATTGATGTTGTATTTGATGAAGCATGCAAAAATACAAAACAAATAAAAACCAAAGATTATGAAAATGAAGAAGATGGGGATTATTTTCCCACATCAAATCACAATGATTCTGAAGAAGAAACCAATGAAGCACCAGAAGAAGAAATAACAGTAGAAGAAAAGACTCCTTCTAGGTATGTTCAGAAAAATCATCTAGAAACTCAAATTTTAGGGGAAAAAGAGGCAGGTGTACAAAAAAGAAGAACTATTATAGAAACCTCAAGCTATCTAGCATTACTATCCTCCACCGAACCTCAAAATGTAAATGAAGCATGCAAAGATGAATGTTGGGTCAAGGCCATGAATGAAGAACTTGAGCAAATTGAAAAGAATAATACTTGGGAATTAGTTCCTAGACCTCATGATAAAAATATCATAGGAACTAAATGGATATTCAAAAACAAGCTAAATGAAAATGGAGAAGTTATTAGAAACAGGGCCAAACTTGTTTATAAAGGGTATGCTCAACAACAAGGTATAGATTTTGAAGAAACTTTTGCACCTATTGCTAGACTTGAAGACATAAGGATGTTTCTTGCTCTTTCTAGTTTTCAGAAATTCAAAGTATACCAAATGGACATAAAATATGCCTTCCTTAATGGAGACTTAGAAGAAGAAGTCTATATGGAACAACCAGAAGGATTCATTCTTGGAAATGATGCAAAAATTATATGAAAACTCAAAAAGGCTCTCTATGTTCTAGAACAGGCTCCAAGGGCCTGGTATTACCATCTTGACAAATATCTCCACCAATAGGGTTATTAGAAGGGGTCAGCAGATATCAATCTATCTACAAAGATTGACACTGATAAATTGATAATAACTGTTGTCTATGTTGATGATATCATTTTTGGTAGCAATGAAGAATCCATGAGTCAGAATTTTTCTTCAGTAATGCAACAAGAATTTGAAATGTCCTTACTTGGTAAGCATACCTATTTTCTTTGTCTACAAGTTCAACAAAATAAAGATGGTATTTTTCTTTCACTAACCAAATATCTCAAACAAATCTTGAAAAGGTATGACATGGAAGATTCTAATCCAGTATCTACCCCAATGGTAACAAGATGCAGTCTCAGCTCAAATGATGAATCAACAACAATACATCAACCAACTTACAAATCCATGATTGGCAGTCTACTTTATCTAATAAGTACCCGACCTAACATCATGCATGTAGTAGGAATAGTTGGAGGATTCCAAGAAAATCCAAAGGAATCACACCTTCAGGCAGTCAAAAGGATTTTCAAATATCTCCAAGGAACACAAAACTTTGGTTTATGGTATCCTAGAGATACAGATCTTATTCTTCATGCATATACAGATGCAGATTGGGCAGGAAGTGATGATGACAGTAAAAGCACTAGTGGTCGTGCATTCTATATGGGTTCCAGGTTAGTGTCTTGTGTTAGCGCTTGAATCTGCCTTAGGTTGAGGAAGGCGAGGTTCAAGGCAACATCAAACCAAGCTCAGCCTCATAGCTAGCCCTACAAGGATAGGAGAGGGCTCTCTTTGGTCTATCTCGGAAGAAAAGTCTTCAACGGTGGTGAGATGACCAATAAGGAATACTAATTTTAGGCTAGTAAATTGATAGAAAGGTTTGTTTTTAATAAACGATTGGGTCTTCTTGGCTGCATGGGGCAAAGAACAGCTTGAACAAGGAAATATAATAAAAAAACACAGATTATCTCCTGAGGCAAGATAAGCAAGAAATTTAACATCAAATTTGAAATTATATGGAGTGAAAAACCACTGCGAGGTTGACAAGGGCATAAAAGATGAATCCTTGTCAAACAGAAGAAAACATTAAATATGAAAACTTCCTCAAGACAGAGCAAATGAATTGGATTTTGCCTTTCTCACTTAAAAGAATTCATTCAGAAACGATTAGGAAATGAAAGGAAAACATTACAGGTTACATATGAAACAAAGGATGAGACAAACGTTAAATTTCATACCATAGGAATCTCAGGGGTCAGAATTGCATTTTTTATTAAAATCTCTGTCAAAATGTACAATAGAAGCTCTGTTTTTCTCCACGCACACCTCTCAGAACTCTCCCCCTAATGAGTTTTTAATACATTAAATAAAATAAAACAACCCAAAAAGGGGCGTTGTTGCACCTGATGTTACAAAAATAGAAATAGAATCATCTGTTTATTTTAAAAGCAGAAGATCGTTCCCCTAAAAATTCTCTGATGACCACTTTAAAGATACGAATTGGAGCGCAGATCCACTTAGAGATTTAACTGAGGTCAAAAATAAGCAAATTGACCCTATTTCTCTGCTGTGACAGATGTCTCTGTTTATTTTCTCTTTTAATCGGTGTCGATATCTCTAAAAGTGTTTCATTTCACTTGCATTCATGGTCAATCTTGTTCATATCCCTTGCATCCCTCTGAGTGCATTCTCGATTCGAAACTTTCCAACCACTAGGATCTACACCTTTGTTACTTTGTCTAACATCAATTTCAGAGTCACCACTATTTTGCTTACGAGATGGAATGCTCAACATATACCCAGGATCAATCCCTTTCGTAACTTCAGATGCATATTCTAAATGTTGTTCCATGGATTTAACAGGTGCAAAATGTTTAGTTTTCAAACAATATTGCGGTGAGACTAGAGTCCGCCTTTTACTTTGGCATAATCCAGGTCCACTGATACCATCCTTCACACACATCATCTGGAGTTTCCAACAGTTCATTATACTTCTTAGCTAATGAACCAGGTGTTATAAAATTATCATGAGTTTTTGTTCTATCTGTTGCTTTTTCACTCCAGTTTGCATCCACAGGAGTTGAAGCGTCACGTAACCGTTTCCTTAATATAGAGGGAGGATTCATAAAGCTCTTGGCAGCACTCTTCAATATAGATTCTGGGCTCTTATCATTGAAAGCAGATCCCCATGGGTTGTCAGGAGGAGTAAAGCAATCAACTGATGACATTATCATTTGCCGCACACCGAGTGGACTATATGCCTGATGAAGATAGCCACATGAATTATTCAAATCACAATTAGCAATGGAATTTCCCAATTTGATAGATGAGGTGGCTCATAAAACAAAGACTCAGAATTTGGATTTTTTGATTGAACATCAGTATTACCACTAGCACCCATTTCACAAACCGCCTTCCTATTAACATCAGCTGTCATTGATAGTGGAGCTGATTGAGGACTTTTATCCTAGTTAGAAAGCTTTAAACTCTCACTAGAAGGCAAGCAAATCTGTAGAAGCTCATCACAGTGCCGTAACTCAGATGAATTATAAACATCACCATTAATTGCAGAAACTGGATTTTCAGGAGAGCAACTCAAGTGTTTTCGATCAACACATCAGCTGCACCAGAACCAAGTGGTGACCATGAAGTAGAGAAAGTTGATGTGCACATTTTAGGAGATGACATGGCTACATCACAACAACTTGAACGTTGATATCCAAGTAACAAAGAAGATGGATTTGTGCTATGTTACTATGTGGGTAGTGCCCCTGTAAATTTGCACAAGCCGTTGGACTTATGTGGGTAGCGCCTGACAAGTGGGTAGCGCACAGCTCATATGGGTAGCGCCCCTGTAAACGCTGTCAAAAATTCTCCAAAACTCCAAAACATGACTTGTACAGATGCATGACCATATTTTCTCTGCGCAATAAGATTTTTTGGAACTACCATCGGTGGCTTTATGCTCCTCTGACCTGCAGAGATGATTGCATAAAGCAAACCACATCTGGGCCATATTTTCTTGTCTCATGTCGAGAGCCATCATAGATATGACTTCTACAGGGCAAACCATCGTTCATGGGACAAGCAATCAAATGAATGTAACCCCGACCACTTTTGCCTCTTCTATCCGAGACTACATCTAGTATTGATTTAAGATGACTCAAAATCCGATATTTTGACGTAGCTGTCATCTAGAGGCACAAGCTCGAGGCCAGTATCTTGCAAATCAATGGAGAGATCCCGAAGTACTAGTGGAGCATCACTTACCTCTTCCTGAGAGTCAAAATTCGTGAGCATCTTTTTGGCTCCTGCCACAGAAATACATCCTGCCTTAACAGCAGAAACCAAGTTCTCACGAAGGATATCCACCTTCATGGCAATGCGTTTCATATCCACAGAGGTCCAATCCTTCACTGCCATCTGGGACATGACAAGCTTCAAATCTGTCAAGAAGGCACGGCCACTCTCATAACTATGTCCCAACTCTTCTACAGTCAAAGCAATATCAAGTAGGTTTTCTTGATGATATTCTCTTCGAGTAAAAGGAGCCATTGCAGCAAGTTCAACCACTCCTCCATACATCTTGGTAAGAAATTTTTTACGAGATCTTTGACAAATTTGGAGAAGTTTCTGACGGAATTCATGTTTTAATTCCTCTACAACAGAGACATCAACAACCTTGATAGCTATGTAGAACACTCCTTTGAATAGTTTTTTATCTTCCTTCACCAAACTTACCCCACTTTGGAATCGCTGAAAGATAACTTCCATCTCCTTGTCGAGATGAAAATCCTTCTTGTTGAATATTGTTAAATTACTCAAGACAACATTTAGGACTGAGATCAACTTTGTGTGAGAAGTGGTGAAAACAAAAAATTTGGTTTCGGGCCTGTGTGCTGCGCAGGCTGCCCAGTGCACCGCGTAGGCTATGTGCATCGCACACCTGCAAATTTTTCACTACAGAACAGGTCTCTATGCACCACACATGACCAGTGCGTCGCACCACTCAACTTATGCACCGCGCACCTCTTTTTGGCAATATTGGAAACTTTGATGTTTATTTTCAACTTTATTTTGCTTTGCCTCTGATCGCTGATGAAGTTCTTTCTGTTTGTGCTTTTGCAGGGATAGGAGCTGTAGAAGTTGTTGCCATTTGAAGAGCTGGAGAATTTTGAAACATTTTGACAAATTACCTATTCTAAAAAACACATTTAATTATTTCTTCTTCAAAACAGGGTTTTGAAGAAGAATCAATCTCACCTTATTGACGATGACATTCCTGAAAAACTTACTGCGTTATTTCACACTTCTGCAGACAAAACCATGGACTCAAGACATAAAATAACTCTTCTGATCAAAATAGCATTTAATGACGGCCAGTGACGGGAAATGAACCTTGGTGAATTTCGCTGTAGCGGGCTGACAAGACGGAGTCTAACATTGGCTCCAATGGGGATGGCAGCTTTCGCTTTTTGGAGGTGCCAAGAACCGTAGTTCTTTGGGAGAGCAGACAGTGCCTCCATCCATTGGGCTATGGAGTCATTATTTCAATAGACAACACGACACTTCCAACTCATTTATGGATTGAAACTTGATTGAAAAACTAACTTGGCAAACTTCAAACTAAACTGTAATGAAACTAGAACGAAATGCTGCCCTTTAGCTGCTTATTTATTTACAAAATCTACCCTACTCTGTTGTAAAAACAATAGATCAGGTAATACTGAAATGCCAGATCAACCATTCAAGTAAACCTGAGAATGATGCTGCTTGAGAATGCTTCTGCGAGGACACAGATGTAATTGCTGGCAGTCCTCCATGCACGTAATGAACCTGGTCATGTAGAAGACACTCTGATCTATCAATCAAACTGAAAAACTTTGCCATGTATGCTGCAATAGGATCACGAAAGCCAGACTCCGTTTGCTGCCCCAACTCTGCAATGCATACCTCCAACTATACACTGTCAATGCAAACATCTGTAGGAAACTCTATTATGTCTTGTTTCAAAGGAGGAAGAGTTTCCAAAAACTTTGTAGGATCTCGGAAATGATATGACTGGATCTTCTCATTCAAATACCGAATCTCCTTCTCAAGTTTTACAACAATTAACTCACAGACATCAGTTTTAGTTTCAATATGAAACTTCAGAGATTTCAAACATTGAAGGAAGGCACTGAAAAATTCGTCATTAATTTCAATATTCACTAACCAATCTCTAACTTCTTTTACAGCTTCACACAGTGCAGGGTTTGCCACATACCCTACCATTAGATAAATGGATCAGGCACTGGAATGTCTGGATCGAGTTGGAGTCGCCAAGTGAATGTTTCAGCCTTCATATGTGCCTGACTGCTGTCCACCATCAGCATCAGATCTGCAACATGATTTCATGTACTGGGACAAGACAATCAACAAGTCGAATGTCACATCAACAACAAACCATCTTCCCTAGTATGGTTGCCACCATGTTAGCGCTTGAATCTGCCTTAGGCTGTGGAAGGCGAGGTTCAAGGCAACATCAAACCAAGCTCAGCCTCGTAGCTAGCCCTACGAGGACAGGAGAAGGCTCTCTCTGGTCTATCTCGGCAGAAAAGTCTTCAACGGTGGTGAGATGACCAATAAGGAATACTGATTTTAGGCTAGTAAATTGATAGAAAGTTTTGTTTTTAATAAACGATTGGGTCTTTTGGGCTGCATGGGGCAAAGAACATCTTGAACAGGGAAATATAATAAAAAACACAGATTATCTCCTGAGGCAAGATAAGCAAGAAATTTAACATCAAATTTGAAATTATATGGAGTGAAAGACCGATGCGAGGTTGACAAGGGCATAGAAGATGAATCCTTGTCAAACAGAAGAAAACATTAAATATGAAAACTTCCTCAAGACAGAGCAAATGAATTGGATTCTGCCTTTCTCACTTAAAAGAATTCATTCAGAAATGATTAGAAAATGAAAGGAAAACATTACAGGTTACATATGAAACAAAGGATGAGACAAACGTTAAATTTCATACCACAGGAATCTCAGGGGTCAGAGCTGCATTTTTTATTAAAATCTCTGTCAAACTGTACAATAGAAGCTCTGTTTTTCTCCACGCACACCTCTCAGAACTCTCCCCCAAATGATTTTTTAATACATTAAATAAAACAAAACAACCCAAAAAAGGGCGTTGTTGCACTTGATGTTACAAAAATAGAAATATAAGCATCTCTTTATTCTAAAAATAGAAGATTGTTCCCCTAAAAATTCTCTGATGACCACTTTAAAGATACGAATTGGAGCGCAGATCCACTTGGAGATTTAACTGAGGTCAAAAATAAGCAAATTGACCCTATTTCTCTGTTGTGACAGATGTCTCTGTTTATTTTGGCTTTTAATCGGTGTTGATATCTCTAAAAGCGTTTCATTTTGCTTGCATTCATGGTCAATCTTGTTCATATCCCTTGCATCCCTCTGAGTGCATTCTCGATTCGAAACTTTCCAACCACTAGGATCTACACCTTTGTTACTTTGTCTAACATCAATTTCAGAGTCACCACTATTTTTCTTAGGAGATGGAATGCTCAACCTATACCTAGGATCAATCCCTTTCATAACTTCAGATGCATATTCTAAATGTTGTTCCATGGATTTAACAGGTGCAAAATGTTTAGTTTTCAAACAATATTGCAGTGAGACTAGAGTCCACCTTTTACTTTGGCATAATCCAGGTCCACTGATACCATCCTTCACACACATCATCTGGAGTTTCCAACAGTGCATTATACTTCTTAGATAATGAAATAGGTGTTATAAAATTATCATGAGTTTTTGTTCTATCTGTTGCTTTTTCACTCTGGTTTTCATCCACAGGAGTTGAAGCGTCACGTAACCGTTTCCTTAATATAGAGGGAGTATTCATAAAGCTCTTGGCAGCACTCTTCAGTATAGATTCTGGGCCCTTGTCATTGAAAGCAGATCCCCATGGGTTGCCAGGAGGAGTAAAGCAATCAACTGATGACATTATCATTTGCCGCACACCGAGTGGACTATATGCCTGATGAAGATAGCCACATGAATTATTCAAATCACAATTAGCAAATGGAATTTCCCAATTTGATAGACGAGGTGGCTCATAAAACAAAGACTCATAATTTGGATTTTCTAATTGAACATCAGTATTACCACCGGCACCCATTTCACAAACCGCCTTCCTATTAACATCAGCTGTCATTGACAGTGGAGCTGATTGAGGACTTTTATCCTGGTTAGCAAGCTTTAAACTCTCACTAGAAGGCAAGAAAATCTGTAGAAGCTCATCACAGTGTCGTAACTCAGATGAATTACAAACATCACCATTAATTGCAGAAACAGGCTTTTCAGGAGAGAAAATCAAGTGTTTTCGATCAACACATCAATTGCACCAGAACCAAGTGGTGACCACGAAGCAGAGAAAGTTGATGTGCACATTTTAGGAGATGACATGGCTACATCACAACAACTTGAACGATGATATCTGTGTAACAAAGAAGATGATTTGTGCTCTGTTACTATGTGGGTAGCGCCCCTGTAAATTTGCACAGGCCGTTGGACTTATGTGGGTAGCGCCTGGCAAGTGGGTAGCGTGTAGCTCATATGGGTAGCACCCCTGTAAACGTTGTCAACAATTCTGCAAAACTCCAAAACATGACTTGTACAGATGCATGCCCATATTTTCTTTGCGCAATAAGATTTTGTGGAACTACCATCGGTGTCTTTATGCTCCTCTGACCTGCAGAGATGATTTCATAAAGCAAACCACATCTGGGCCATATTTTCTTGTCTCAAGCCAAGAGCCATCATAGATATGACTTGTGCAGGGAAAACCATCGTTCATGGGACAAGGAATCAAATGAATGTGAACCCGACCACTTTTGCCTCTTCTATCCAAGACTGCATCTAGTATTGATCTAAGATGACTCAAAATCCGATCTTTTGATGTAGCTGTCATCTAGAGGCGCAAGCTCGAGGCCAGTATCTTGCAAATCAATGGAGAGATCCTAAAGTACTAGCAGAGCATCACTTACCTCTTCCTGAGAGTCAAAATTTGTGAGCATCTTTTTGGCTCCTGCCACAGAAATACATCCTGCCTTAACAGCAGAAACCAAGTTCTCATGAAGGATATCCACCTTCATGGCAATGCGTTTCATATCTACAGAGGTCTAATCCTTCACCGCCATCTGGGACATGACAAGCTTCAAATCTGTCAAGAAGGCACGACCACTCTCATAACTATGTCCCAACTCTTCTACAGTCAAAGCAATATCAAATAGGTTTTATTGATGATATTCTCTTCGAGTAAAAGGAGCCATTGCAGCAAGTTCAACCACTCCTCCATACATCTTGGTAAGAAAGTTTTTACGAGATCTTTGACAAATTTGGAGAAGTTTCTGACGGAATTCATGTTTTAATTCCTCTACAGAAGAGACATCAACAACCTTGATAGCTATGTAGAACACTCCTTTGAATAATTTTTTATCTTCCTTCACCAAACTTACCCCACTTTGGAATCGCTGAAAGATAACTTTCATCTCCTTGTTGAGATGAAAATCCTTCTTGTTGAATATTGTTAAATTACTCAAGGCAGCATTGAGGACTGAGATCAACTTTGCTTGAGAAGTGGTAAAAACAAAAAAATTGGTTTCGGGCCTATGCGCCGCGCAGGCTGCCCAGTGCGCCGCGCGGGTTGTGTGCGCCGCACACCTGCAAATTTTGCACTACAGAACAGGTCTTTATGCGTCACACACGACCAGTGCGTCGCGCCACTCAGCTTATGCACCACGCACCTCTTTTTGGCAATATTGGAAACTTTTATGTTTCTTTTCAACTTTATTTTGCTTTGCCTCTTATCGCTGATGGAGTTCTTTCTATTTGTGCTTTTGCAGGGATAGGAGTTGCAGAAACCACTGCCATTTGAAGAGCTAGAGAATTTTGAAACATTTTGACAAATTACCTATTCTAAAAAACACATTTAATGATTTCTTCTTCAAAACAGGGTTTTGAAGAAGAATCAGTCTCACCTTATTGACGATGACATTCCTGAAAAACTTACTCCGTTATTTCACACTTCTGCAGACAAAACCATGGACTCAAGACATAAAATAACTCTTCTGATCAAAATGGCATTTAATGACTGCCAGTGACGGGAAATGAACCTTGGTGAATTTGGCTGCAGCGGGCTGACAAGACGGAGTCTAACATCTTGGTTCAGCAAGAAACAAAGTTCAATTGCATTATCTACAACTGAAGAAGAATATGTGGCTGCTGCATCTTGTCACACACAACTACTTTGGATGATGCAAACCTTGCAAGACATTTAGATTACATGTACTCCACCCATCTCCATTCTATGTGATAATAAAAGTGTCATCAGTATTTCAAAGAATTCAATCATGCACTCCAAGATCAAGCACATACCCATCAAATATCATTTTCTACGTGAACAAGTGCTTGAACAAAAGGTCAAATTGGAGTATGTTCCCTCCAAAGAATAGGTTGTTGATATATTCACTAAACCACTGCCCAGAGAGACATTTGAATATCTCAGACAAAAGCTAGGAGTAGTTGCTGCATCATCCTGTTGTTAAATCCTATTTTTCAAAAAAAGGTTGTTATACGCGAGTTTCATGAAGCGTAGTCGCGTACATACGTGGGTTTCTATGGGAAGAGTCGCGTATATGTTGGTTTGAGGAAAAGAAGTGGGTCAGACTCAGGAACAAGGGGTCTGATATGGTTCATTCAATTATTTGCTCTATTTTATGATGGTCACAATCTGCTGATAACACGTGGAAATATGTTGGTTCTCATAAGTTGTTGATAACTTGATGTATATTTGATTGACGATGATGCATTGATCTTTCTTACTGATATATACAATAATCAGATCTGACAATGAACATCTGGCACAGGTTCAGTAGGAGCATATGCTTCTAATAATGCATTGTTGGCATTATCTTAGAAGATCTTAGTACAGATCCACATAATTGTTTTGATTTAGGTGACTCTTTTGATGATGGAAATATACAAGCTATTGATCCTAATGTTGTTGATGGTGTAGACCATATATGGTGTATGATAGTTTCTGATGACTATCATGGTCTTGTTTAGATCAGTTTTCCTTATTATAAATGTCATGTATATCATTTAATGTAAAGGTCATGAAAAGACCTAATTTGTAACCCCACAATGCATGGGATGAATGATGTAATATTTCTTGTTTTTGTCATGTATAAACAATTGGTATATCCCCACTTGCTTGGCTGGATGATTCAGATTTAGTATATCCCCACTTGGTTGGGAGATGGATGTATGAGCCATTGGTGTTAGGAAGGTCATCCTCAGATAGTTGATTTATGGAGTCATGTTATTCTTTTGGAAAATATTCTTGCAGACTTTGCTAGTGCTCAGGGGGAGCATGGAATCAATCATGGGGGCTCAATCCATACATTTTAGCATATCAGAGAATTCAACATGTACCCAGGGGGAGCATGACCCTTTGCCCTTGATGTCAAAGGGGGAGAGTGACTTGGTGTTTTTGTTGCCATCAAGTCCAAAGGGGGAGATTGTTGGCATTATGATACAGGTGTTGTCCTTGATGACAACTCACTTAGATGAAAGATCACAATACAACAGGTTAACAACAAAGAATTACATATTAGACTACAAAGAATGAAGAAAGAGAGGTATACGCAGGTTCACCTTGACCAAGGTGCGTATACACTCAAGTTCACTGAACACAAGTAGCGTATACATACACATGCACTTTCATAGAAGGAAAAGTGCATATATCTTGGAAAACTAAGTTTTTGGTCCAAGGTATTTGGTCCATGGTATTTTGATCCATGGTATTGGTCCAAGGTATCTAGTCTGAGGTATTGACCCTAGGTGTTTGGTCTATGGTATTGGTCCTAAGTGGTTTTGGTCCATGGTATTGAGAAAGGCCTAAAACTATAAAATGAGGAGAAGATCATTAGGCCAGGTGTGCAAGTATCGAATATCTGATGAAGTGTGAGATCTAGTATGCAGGTTATTGGCTTATGGTGTTGTGCTTGATCTGAACCAGGGATGAACCTTAGTGGTTGATGGAGGATAAGATCTAATGATGGATCAGGATCTTAAGGCTTGAAATGAAATATCTTTATATGTTTTGATCATGTTTATTCTAGATCAGAATACTGACGCATATGTTGTTCTGTAAATATTATGATCTGGGTATAACTGAAGTCCAGAATAGCTGGAGAATTATGAATTAATATTTGCAGATGTATACGTTGGTTGTCTTTGAGAAAAGCATGTATACATGCAGGTTCGACACATGGAAGTAGCGTATACCTTATAAAGTATGTTTCAGTTGTTTCTATTTGTTGTTGCAGAGTTCTGGGTTCTGGTCTCGGTTCTGGTTACTATATTCTGGTGACAATATTCTGAATGATCATATTGATGAGTTGTCAAAGTGATTGATTGATTCGGTTGTGGTTGGTTCAGAAAGTGATTGGTTGATGCAGATGTATTCGATGATTGAATTACAGTTATGATTTTGTTGATGGATCCAGTTTGAAAATTTATGAAACGTGGTCCTTGGAGGAAGAAAGAAGGTCGTAGCCTTCTATAGGTTGTAGCCTTCTGTAGGTCGTCACCTATGTACTAGTAAACATATCGGCTAGTACAAAATTTAGGGGTTTGTAGCTCCCTTCCGGTATAAGTTGGAGAACGAGAGAAAGTTGTAACCTTCTACAGGTAGAAGCCTGCGTATTGGTATAAGTCTGCACCAGTACAAGATTGTAATAATATTTTCTTATTATTAAAAGAAGACAGAGATGACAGCAGCAGGTGGTTTTCACCCACATTATGTTTCCACCTTATATCTTGGTGTTCATGTGTGTTGCTTATGTGTGATGCTTTATTCTTCTCTTACTGCACTATCTAATAAATATCTAATATACTGGTTAAAGTTCAATGCATGATAAATTGGGTAAATCAAAGTTCTCTGCATATATGCTGGTTTCTTTAAGTACAGTCATGTATACATGTTAGTTCACTAAGCTGAAGTAGCGTATACAAATCTGTTTGGGAAATTAAATTTATTATTTGATAATACTGATTCACCCCCCCTCTCAGTATTATTTCCAACAAATGCAATTGGAACCACTAGAACGTATGAGTACAACAACTAGTAAGCAACAAGATGATTTCAAAAATGAACTTCCTTTGGATGTTTTGCAATAGTGATTGAAAAGACGAATTTATTGTAATTTTATAAATATGGCCAACAAGAAGAGGATACCTCAGATGGAAATCTCACATTTGAATCAATTCAGTGCTCCATGGGGAATGCACCCTACAGGGTTGAGGCACCAAAATATTTTCTCAATGAGTGGGACACATTTCACAAAATGGGGGACTTGTGGACACACCCTCTTGAAAAGTGGGACACCTAGGCATCCCCCCACAATTTTTTCCAGAAAACCCAACATTACAGAAGCAACACAAGAGGCCTAGCCCATAAAACAATAAAGTTAGCATAGTTTGCATCGTCTGTATTTTGTTGTAAATGAAAGTTATTTCCATTGTATTTCCTTTACAGTTAAGCAAGTAGTTCTAGGTAAATGGTGAAGTTGTTGGCTTCAACTTTTTGTAAAACAAGTTTCCATTTATATGGGGAAAAAATGGAACTATTAAATGTTGAAAAGCAAGTCAAAGCACCTACAGGTGTTGCGGATATGACCTTTATAATATTCAAATATGATAAATGATAAAGCATAATAACAATGATGATTGGTAAACCATGATTCATGTTTTTATCATTTCATCAATTTTAATTTTTAGTTTTTACATTTCATAATGATGAATTTACATGGGATGAATTGTTACATTGTCATTTTTAGCTTTTTTTATTTTAAAGATGCCCCCCGCCCCCCATGCTAGGATCCCTAACACCCTTCCTTCCACCCCCATGAATTTCCCTTAAATTTGGGGGCATCTCCACACATTCCCCATGTATGTTACCCTCATCGTGTGCTCCAACATCCTAGAAACATCATGGAACATTGGTAACTCTCTATTGTTTGATGATAAAACATTCAATATCTTATTTCAAGGAGTATCTACCTCCAATAACAATTCTCTACAACAGAACTAGAGTCCCAAACCCTCCAAGAAAAAAATGGTATTTATAAAATACTCAAATCTCTCTTTTGCAAGTATAGAATGATCCCAAACATGAGCTTTTATATTGGGAAAGCTTTGAGCTTTTTTTCCATTTTAGTTAAATTTTCCCTTTCTTGGCTTTTCTCGTATTGCCTCTCAATAAGAAACAACTGAAAACATCGAGATACAATAATTTATGAGGCTCAAACAACTGAAATTTCTTAGTTGTTGCTCATGGGAGAAACATGTTTCTCCTAAAAAATGGACATGAAACATCACTAGAAACCTCAAGCCATTTTGCACAATCCAAAAACCAAATGGCATCAATTCTCGACACCTTTTTTCAGTACAGTTTTTGGGAAAGATATTATTATAGTACCAAGGTAAGAATATGCATAAGCATACTCCATTTTGAATCGGAGCCCTTCTTTTTATCTAAAATCATGCAAGTTTTGAAAGGGGTGCTAATTTTTAAAAGGTTACCTAAAAGTTACTTCAAAAAGTGAAGAAGTTATTATGCATATTATATACTAATATCTATTCTTTATGGATTGGAAGTAGTCAATGTACCTCCAGATGTGCACAACTTGACAACAAAAATTATGTTGTTCAAAAATTCAAAAGTGGAGAACAATATCAAGGGCAATGAAAAGAAATCTAAATATCATGAAAATAAAGAAGCAAGATATGAATCCAAAGATAAGGAAGTTGTTGCAGTAATCCAAGCTATAAAAACACTTGCACTTAGCAAGCCAATTGTAGTCAATATTATTCCACATATGTAGGGTGCACATATCATTGCAATATTATTACATTTATCATTTATGGGTGGAACTAGGGGTGTTACAACTTTTTTCCCACCACATGGTTCTATTACTTTGCACCATTACATCATGTGGGTTTTGGTAGTTTCATTTTTTTAGTGAGGGGTCTCATAGTCTAAAAGGTGGTTCTAGACCTAGTTTTTGGCAACAACATTAATCTCTTCAAGGCATATTTGTTGAAATCATCCTAGAATCCATGTACAGATGGAAGGGATTCTACCTGTCATAAGGAATTGTTGGAAGGTTTCTATGGTGACATGCCCAAGATGTGTTCTTGATAAAAGTACTTTGGACATGTGATTGGTTGTCTTAAGGTCACTGATCTATTTCATCTAGTAGTGTTCTACAAGTACCACTATGATTGTGGTTAGTCTTAGTTATGAAGAGATATTAGAAGGTCCCTCTGAATTTGTTCTATGGAAGTGTTAGGTACATATGTTGTTGGAGGTGCATGACCTTTGGGATTTTATGGAGACTAATGTTGTATAGCTTACCAATCTGGTGTCATTGGCAGAACACAGAAAGAATACATCTAAGATGAAGTGAGTCTTCTTTGACTATGTGAATTATCACTTGATTTGTTACAATGCTGGAAAGAGCGTGGGTAAGGAGATATTTAATGCTCCAGCTATATATTAAAGAAACAACATCAATTCGAAGATGTTGCCACAAAATAATCTTAGATCCATGTAGATGATCATTGTCTAAGGATTGTGGTATTATTTTTTTTGTAGAAACTTGAGTGAATTTGTTCCTAAGCATTGTTCCTAAGCATGAGGTTAGATCGTTTTCTACTTTGAGTCTGAAGTCGAATGACTAGGCTCATCATCAGTTGTTGGAAAAATAAACTTTGTTGATTAATGATGCCGAGTTTTTGGATTCTATCGAGTGTTTTTATTTTTGTTATAGTTAGTCTTGGGAAGAGGTTATCAATCCCATTGCCAATACACTTCTTCTTATTGATTTTTTTTATTCTAAATACTTTTTGTAAATTTAAGACATTTAAAAGAAAAAATCTTAGAGAGGTGAAGAGGATGCATCTTTACCTTCCACTTTAGTTAGAAATCGTAAGTGGCTTAACAAAACATTAGAATATGTGCAAGATCGGGTTGGAGCTCCTATTTTCAAATTAAGTGGTATTGATGCCTTCCATCATTGATGTGGAGCCATTAGTTTTGAGGATTTAGTAAGTTTGGTAGGATCCATTGAAGTCAGTGATTGACTCTATGTGCTTGTATAATGTTAAGCATGTAAAATATGGTAGCATGGAGAAATTCAAAGCTTATTTTGTGGCTAGATGGTTCTCCTTAAAAGAGGGAGTTGACTATGAGGAGAGTTTTTCTCCTACTACAAGGTATGCCTCCATCATATTTATTATGTTTTTAGCATTTGCAAACATGCTTGAGGTGCATGGGCATTAGACCCATGTTTGCAGGTTGAAGTAGGCATGATAAGCATGGTACTCTAGGATCGATGAGTATCTTTTAAGTTTGGGTTTCACTAAAAAAAATGAAAATTCCAATCTTTACTATTTGGTTGATAATTTGAATGTTCTTGTTTAGTCCTAAATGAAGATGATCTTATAGGTTGTTAAGAGAAGCTCATAACATGGTGCAACTTGCAAGGCATAATTGGTTAGAAATTTGATATGAAGGAAATCGACTTGATGCACTACTTCTTTTGTCTAGAGGTGTGGCAATGTCTAGGTGGGCCTTCCTCAAACAGGGTGAGTATGAAGTTGAGATATCAAAAATGTATGATACAATGGATTAAGCCCATGGCTACCCATGTGGTGGAAAATCTAAAGTATTTTTTTATTCTGATTCTGATCTGATTGATTCACTTTGTATGGGGAGAAGATAGGCTTCCTCATGTATCTGGTGAATACCAGACTGAACATTTGTTTTGCAATTAACACTGTGAACTAGTATATGGTGAAGCCCGAGTAGGTTCATTGTGTTGTTTAAAAATTTGTTTTCTAGTATTTTAAGGTATTTTGGTGATGGGTAGTTGATGATGCATGGGTCTATAGATTTGATTGAGTAGGTAGTGCTAGTGATAGGAGGAGTGCTTCAAGGTGTTACTTTAGTTTGGGTTCATGTATGGTTTCTTCGTTTAGCAGGAAACAAGTTTCAATGGAACTTAGTTCAATAGATTCAAAGTACATGGCAACCAACTCTTCAAGATGTGAAGCCATTTAACTTCACAAGTTATTAGCTTAGCTTGAAAGATAAACTTTGGACACTACTATGATTTATATGACTATCAATGTTGTATCAAAATATTTGAGAATCCAATGCTTCATGATTAGTCCAAGCATATTGATATCTAGTACCAGTACCACTTTATTAGAAATAGGGTTCAAATTGGAGTAATGATTTTTTAGTACATTCCTACATATCAGTAGATTCTAGATACCTAGAGCAAGCCCTTGGCAGAGGGGGAATTTGAGATGTTGAAGGAGAGGCTTCGTGTAATGGAGAAAGTGTTCTTCGCTAAAAGGTAGTGTTAGTTCTACCTATGTAGCTTAGATGATTTTGGTATGCATGCGTAATTTTACCTTCATGTGGATGCCAAAAACATGCATTTGAAGTCCAGTTCCATTTTTAGATGCTTTTTCCATATTCAAAATTTTAGATCAAAATCTATCTTTTGCTTTATTTAGAAGTTTCATGTATAGTTAGAGGGTGCAGTTCAAGTTTGTACTGGCACTTGTGCACCTGGATTCCTAACTTAGTGAAGGGGGGGGGAATTGTTGATCTAAAGATGATCTGTGGTTATCATTGATGTCAACCCAAGGAGCACCAGGGGCTACCTTGATATTGCAAGGAATTTTTACTTGAAAACTTACTCTATTTTGAGTCAAGGATCTTCTAGATGGATTCTACTCATCAAGATGTTTCCGTTGATATAGGGCACGCCAAGTAATTCTTCACGGTTTGAGAGATATTCATGTTTGAATTTAGTAACCCCAGTTAGTGGGCTAAAACCCTATGGGGTTGTGGCATGGCACTCATAATTGGTTTTTTTCATTGAATAGTCAATAATTAATAATTTTTTAAGCTCCTAAAATCCCTCCAGCATGCTCTATAGAAGCCCTTCTCAACTCTATAAAAAGAAATCTCATATAACCTCCAAAAGTAGTGATCGTGGAATTTTCCCTATAACTTCATTTATGCAAATTCATAGATTATGAAATTAAAACCCATTCGATTTTCAATCCTGATGAATGTCACGACCAAATTTAAGATCTTGGTTCACAATATTTTCGAAGATATGATCTCTGGAAGTTAGGATTTTTGCAAACTCCGGAATTTCATCTCAAAGAAGTGACCTTGGGAAAATTGTCATAACTCTCTCTTTGAGAAGAGGATTGGAATTATGTAAATAGTGGTGGATAGTGCACTGGCTGTAGTTTTTTGTGTGTCAATTTTAGAGCTGAAGGACGAAACAGTGACACGCGACATGTCGTACAAGTTTGCTCTACTGAACTAGTCCATAATTAGGTCATTGTGAGAGATTGGGCATAACTTTGTCTTGAAGAGTCCAAATCGGGTCAGACCTATGGCATTGGAAAGAAGACCCAGAGGGATACTACAAGACCGAATATCACATATTGGGGATCTGAAATCACATAGATACATCAGATTAAATATCGTGCTCGTAGAAGGAAGGAAAAAACTAGATCAAGTGTTATCAGGGATGCAAAGGACCAAACTTTCTAAGGCATCAAACAACAAGGTGCAACAAAATGATGTCACAGAGGTAAGCTACAAACATTTTGCAGGTATTATATATTCATCAAGAGCAGACTCCATGCATAATATAATGTTTTGAAGAGTGAGAAAGGGTAGCATGACAAGAGAAACAATCAAGGTGCATAACAGCGGCAAGAAGTTCACCACATGAAACCTTAAAGTGGGAATCATTTCATACAGTCATTGTAAAAGTATCATTGTACAGAGTCATTTTAAAACCATCTTTGTAAAAGTTGTACAAGTGTCTATCTGCCAAGAGGTTAAGAGGCAGTGTCAGTAGGTCTAGGATCATCATTAGGTGGTTGAGTCATAGTTGGGGTTATGGTCTAGTGTGCCTTATTCTTCTACATCATTCTATATCATTGTAAAGTGGACCTTTTTCCCAGGTACGGGAGTCCATTCTTCTTTTATTCTTCTACAGGGTGGTAGGGTGGTGCTAGGATGAGTTGTAGCTCACTGGGTGTTGGGGCATCCGTTCAGTTGACTACTGAAGAATCTTGGGCATTACAGCATCCATCCAGTGGGAGTTGGAGAAGAATGCTTTTCTAGATTCTAGGAAGTTGGAGCTTTCTTTTCAATTGGATTTGAAGATTAAAGAATTATTAGAAAAGCGTTTAGTGTTTTTTGACCCAGAGGGGGTTTTCCACCTAAAATATTTGTGCCTCCCGTGTTCTTTTATTTACTATTGTTACTGCATAAACATTGATAATAATTGAAGATTAACTAATGCTCTAAAAATATTTAAAAGTGCTAATTTCTAATAAATACTGTTTCACCCCACCCCCCCCCCCCCCTCAGTATTTTCCAACAATTGGTATCAGAGCTTGGATCCTTCAATAGTAGTTTAACAACTAGAAGGAGATCATGGAGCATACCAAGAATGGTGTACCTCTGTTCAATGAAAATAATTATGCACTCTGGAAGGAAGAATGGAGGTCTATCTCTTGGCACAAGGTTATGAAGTATGGGACACTGTTGAAAATGGCTTTACACCAACCACAGATGAACAAGGTAAGAAGAATTTGGTAAATGATGCAAAAGAAAAGAATATTATTATGAGTGGACTTGTTGAATCTGCTTATCATAAGGTGTTGGGTTGTAAAACTACCAAAAATGTATGGGACAAGCTTGAGAATATATATGCAAGTGACTCAAATGTCAAAGAAGCAAAGCTTCAAATCTAAAAAGAAAAATTTGAGCAACTCAAAATGAAAGAAGATGACAACATTGCTGCATACTTCCAACATGTTGATGAAATAACCAACACTCCAGAAGAAGTGGGAGAGCCTATTGACGAGAAGACTATTATACAAAATATTCTTAGAATGTTACCAGGAATATTCAACCCAAAGGTATCGGTCTTAGAATATAGTGAAAATCTGGAAAAACTCAGCAAAGAGGAATTACATGGAGTTCTCATAGCATATGAAATGAGACTTGATGAAGAAGAGGGTACTTCGCATCTAGAAACTGTGTTCGCTGCATCTAAGAAAACCAATAAGGACAAACAACCTTCAAAGGCAAAGACCTACACCTGCACCTGCAAGTGTGAATAAAAGGAAGATGATGAAGAAGGTTTTTCAGATGGAGAATATGCTTACTTTACGAGAAAACTAAAAATTGGTAAGATAAAATTCAAAGGTAAACTTCCATTGATATGTTTCGGTTGTGGTGAGGTTGGGAATTTCACAAAAAAATGTCTGAACAAAAGTGATGGAAACTCAAAAGGAAAGAAAGGCTTTAAGAAATTCAACAAGCAAGGCAAGAAGAAAGGATTCAAAAGGAACTTTCTCTCTAAAGAAGATAGCTCATCATTCGATGAAGACAGTGACAGTGAAGAAGAAGCCAATGAGAGAGTATTGTTTATGGCCAAGCACCATAAACAAGAGGTATCAAACAACAAAGAAGAAGGGTTGACCATAGAAGAATTTTCTAAGGAGGCAGTCAAGCTTATAAAAGAGCTCAAGTCTGAGAAGGTTTGTTCCAATACTCTTAAAGAACAAGTTCAAGGTCTCAAAATTGAAGTTGAAGAACACAAATGTATTGAAGAGTCACTTCAAAAGAAGTTGGAAGAAAGAAACCGAGAAAGGGAAGCATTAGAAGCCGAAGTAGTCTCATTGCATGAGGAAGTGGAGAAGGGAAAAATTGTCCAAAACTATGCCAACAACTCAAGGGCGTTGGAAGAACTCATCAACAATCAATGATCTTACAATGACAGAATTGGCCTCAGTTACAAAGAAGAAGAAGTAGGACCTTCTACAACAAAATACAATGAAACTATGAGATCTGACAGTCATGTAGACTTCATTGGACAAGATTCGCAGGAACAACTTTGGAAGGAAATTCCCTGACGAAGATTTCCATCAAGGTACCAACCTATTTTTCATGGCTATTGTTATTCATGTGGAAACTTTGGCCATAAAGCTGTAGAATGTCGCACGTACCCTAGGAACCGATGTAATTCCAAGAGATCTGTCAAATATGAACCTCCCAGGGCTCAACGAAACATCAATAGATTTGAACATTTAAGAAGTAATATTGAATGTTAGACATGTAGAAACTTTGGACACATAGCTAGAGACTGTAGACTTGAAAATCCTCCAGAAGAATCTTCGAAGCCACAGAACGAACGGACATGGAAGAAGAAGAACTCTAATAATTGTGCTCTCACTCTCAAGGCTCGAAACAACAAAGATGTGTGGTATATTGATAGTGGTTGCTCAACGCATATGACTAGAGATAGAAAGAAATTTGTATCTCTGAAAGAGAAGAAGGATGGAACCGTGTCCTTTGGAAATTATGGATCTTCAAATGTTATAGGATCAGGTACCATCAGTCTCAGAAGCAAAGATGCTCTAGCCAAGAATGTTCTATTGGTTGAAAACATTAATCACAATTTGCTCAGTGTTGGACAAATGTGTGATCAACGACACACAATGCTATTCAACTCCACAAAATGTGAAATCAGGAAAGGCAGGTATGGTAAAATTGTGGCTACAACAAATCGACCTCCAAACGACATATATGTTCCGGATGAAGTAATTAAAGCATGTCTACTAACTAAAGAATATGAAAGCTGGTTATGGCACAAACGAATGAGTCACATAAACTTTGACAATATTGTTAGGATAAGAAAGAAGGAAGTAGTACGAGAAATGCCGAGAATATCAAAACCTTCCAATACACTATGTGAGGCCTGTTGGCATGGCAAGGAGAAAAAATTCGGATTTAAAACAAAAGAACACTTTGCATCACATCCATTGGAATTGATACATACTGATCTATGTGGTCCTATGGGAACAAAAGGCTTAGATGGAGAATTATATTTCATGTTAATGATAGATGACTATACCAGGATGACAGTCATCAATTTCTTAAAGAAAAAATCTGAAGCATTTGAGTTGTTTAAGATCTACAAGGAGTTGGTCAAAAATGAAACTGATTTAAAAATAAAGTGTCTAAGATCAGATAATGGCAGAGAATTCACTTCCAAATTATTTCAGCAGTACTGTGAAGAAAATGGAATAAAAAGAAAATTTTCAACAACACAAACACCTCAACAAAATGGAGTTGCTGAAAGAAAGAACATAACCGTACGGGAAATGGGTAGAACAATGATGAAGGACTCAAAATTGGATGAAAAATTTTGGGTTCAAGCAATTGATATGGCAGTGTTCATTATCAATAGAATTCTTCTCAGAAATAATCGCAATAAGACACAATATGAATTATGGAAAGGAAAACTGTCTAATGCAAAATATTTCAGAATCTTCGGAAGCAAATGTTACATCAAAAGAGAAGATCAAAAGTTTGGTAAGTTTGAATCATGTTTTGATGAATATATCTTTGTTGGTTACTCACGCAAAACAAAGGCCTATAAATGCTATAATCTAAGATGAAAACAGATAGTGGAGAGCATAAATGTTACATTTGACAAAGATAGTGTTATAACGAATAATGATGAGGATCTAGAATCTTTGAAACTTGAGACAGAGGCTGAAAAAGGTATAGAGAAAATTCTAGAACAAGAAGCAATTGTCAACCAAGAAGAAGTAAATAATGATCAACAAGATATACAGGAACAACAACAAGAAGCTCCTCCAAAGAGAACAAAAGAATGGATTCAAAAGAACCATCCATCAAATCAAATCATGGTGACATAAATGAAGGAATTGGAACAAGAAAAGGTCGATAACTTCGTTCATCACAACAAGCTCACATTTTTTTTCTAGCAACCTTTGAGCCTATTAGTTTTGAGGAAGCTAGCTAGAATGAACATTGGGTAGTAGCTATGAATGAAGAATTGGATCAAATCGAGAAGAATAACACCTGGGAATTAGTTCCATGACCAAAATATAAAAATGTCATTGGGACTAAATGGGTGTTCAGGAAAAAATTGAATGAAGATGGACAGGCTACTAGAAAAAAAGCAAGATTGGTTTGCAAAGGCTATGCACAAGTGGAAGGAATTGATTTCAATGAAACATTTGCACCAGTTGCCAGAATGGAAGCCATCCAAATGTTTCTCGCTTATGCATGTTCAAGAAAAATAAAAGTCTATGAAATGGATGTTAAGTCAACATTTCTGAATGGAGAATTAGAAGAAGAAGTTTACATCGAAAAACCTGAAGGTTTTCTACTATCAGAGAAAGAAGACTATGTTTGCAGGTTAAAGAAGGCTTTGTATGGTCTCAAGCAGGCTCCCAGAGCATGGTATGCTCATATTGATGGATATATACATCAAAAAGGGTTCAAGAAAGGTACCGCTAATAGAAATCTTTACGTACAAATAGATAAAGATAACTTAACAATCGTTGAGGTATATGTGGATGATATAATCTTTGGTAGCAATGATGATCAACTAAGTAAGAACTTTGATACAAAGATGCAAAGTGAGTTCGAGATGTATTTACTTGGTGAGTTGACATACTTCTTAGGGCTTCAAATATCTCAGCAAGAGAAAGGAATATTTATATGTCAAGCTAAGTACATCAAGGAAATGCTCAAGAAATTCAAAATGGAAGATTGCAAATCCGTCCTTAGTCCGATGGTAACAGGTTGCAAATTGAGCATAGACGACTCATTTAAGGATGTAGATCAGAGGTTGTACATATCTATGATTAGTAGTCTTCTATATGTAACATCCTCCCAACTAGATGTTATGTAAGCAGTTGGACAAGTAGCAAGATTCCAAGCAGCACCAAAAGAATCACATATTATTGACGTCAAAATAATTCTTCGATATCTAAAGGGCACAACAAAATATGGCATGTGGTATCCCAAGGGCAACAATCTCATTATTAAAGCCTTTACAGATGTAGATTAGGCAGGAAGCATTGATGATCGTAAGAGTACTATTGGAGTAGCATTCTATCTAGGTGGTTGTCTCGTATCATGGTTAAGCAAAAAGAAAACCTCAATCTCGTTATCTACAGCGGAAGAAGAATACATTGCAGTGGCAACTTGTTGGACTTAAGTCCTTTGGATGAAAAAAACTTTGCAATATCTTCAAGTACAATTCAGTGAACTTATTTCCATCTTCTGTGATAACACTAGTGCCATCAGCATCTCCAAGAATCTTGTCATGCATCCAAAAACAAAACACATTTCGATAAAATATCATTTTGTTAGAGAACAAGTCACTTAAAATAATACCAAAATTGAATATGTTGGTACAAAAGAACAAATTGTTGATATCTTCACTAAACCTTTACCTCGTGAATATTTTGAATATCTTCACCAGAAGCTTGGGATTCTCCCAAGTTCTCATTAGATTTTGCTTATTCAGAAAATAAAGGAGGAGTGGAAGTGTGTACAGGTCCGTAGGATGGTTGTGTGTCAAGCAGAGTTACCCTTTGCCATTAATGTCAAAGGGGGAGAGAAGGCAATATGAAGAGGTGCCCTGATCGCAGGGGGAGCACTTGTGGTTCCATCAATTCCAAAGGGGGAGATTGTTGATCTAAATATGATCTGAGGTTGTCATTGACATCAGACCAAGCAGCACCAGGGGCTACCCTGATCTTGCAAGGAATTTTGACTTGACAAATTACACTATTTTGAGTCAAGGATCTTCTAGATGGATTCTACTCATCGAGATGTTTCTGTTGATATATGGCACGCCAAGTAATTCTTCACAGTTTGAGAGATATTCATGTCTAAAGTTAGTAACCCCAGTTAGTGGGATAAAGCCCTATGGGGTTGTGGCATGGCACTCATAATTGGTTTTGGTCATTGAATAGTCAATAATTATTAATTTTTTAAGCTCCTAGAATCCCTCCAACATTCTCTATAGAAGCCCCTCTCAACTCTATAAAATGAAATCTCATATATCCTCCAAAAGTAGTGATCATGGAATTTTCACTATAACTTCATTTCTATGAAGTCTTAGATTCTGAAATTAAAACCCATTTTATTCGCAATCTTGATGAACCTCGTGACCAAATTTTGGATCTTGGTTCGCTATATTTTTGGCAATATGATCTGTGGAAGTTAGGGTTTTTGCAAGCTCCTGAATTTCATCTCAAAGAAGTGACCTTGGGAAAATCGTCATAACTCTCTCTTTGAGAAGAGGATTGGAATTCTGTAAGAAGTGGCAGATAGCGCATGGAATTTAGTTCTTTGTGTATCAATTTTAGAGTCGAAGGAGGAAACGGTGACACGCGACATGTCATACAAGTTCGCTCTACTAAACTATTCCACAATTAGGTCATTGTGAGAGATTGGGCATAACTTTTTCTTGAAGAGTCCAAATCGGTTCAGATCTATGGCATTGGAAATAAGACTCAAAGGGATACTGTAGGAACGAATATCACATATTGGGGATTTAAAATCACGGAGATAAATCAGATTAAATATCATGCGCCTAGAAGGCACGAAAAAACTAGATCAAGTGTTGTCAAGGGATGCAAAGGGCTAGACTTTCTAGGGTAGCAAAGAGCAAGGTGCAACAAAATAATGTGGCAGAGGTAAGATACAAACTTTTTGCAGATATTATATATTCATCAAGAGAAGATTCAATGCATAATCTAATGTTATAAAGAGTCAGAAAGGGTAGCATGACAAGAGCAGCAATCAAGGTGCATAACAGCAACAATAAGTTCACCACATGAAGTCTTCAGGTGGGAAGCACTACATACAATCATTGTATAGAGTCATTGTAAAAGCATATTTGTAAAAGTTGTACAAGTGTCTATCTCCCAAGAGTTGAAGAGGCAGTGTCGAGAGGTCTAGGATCATCATTAGGTGGTTGAGTCATAGTTGGGGTTATGGTCTAGTGTGTCTTCTTCTACATCATTCTATATCATTGTAAAGTGGACCATTTTCCTTGGTACAAGAGTCCATTCTTCTATAGGGCGATAGGGTGGTGCTCGGGTGAGTTATAGCTGATTGGGTGTTGGGGCATCCGTTCAGTTGACTACTAAAGAATCTTAGGCATTGGAGCGTTCATCCAGTGGGAGCTGGAGAAGAATGCTTTTCTAGATTCAAGGAAGGTGGAGCTTTATTTTCAATTGGAGCTGAATATTAAAGAATTATTAGAAAAGCATTTCGTGCTTTTTGACCTAGAGGGGGTTTCCACCTTAAATTTTTGTGCCTCTTGTGTTCTTCTATTTACTGTTGTTACTGCATAAACATTGATACTAATTGAAGATTAACTAATGTTCTAAAAAGATTTAAAAGTGCTAATTGCTAAGAAATATTGATTCACCTGCCCCCCCTCTCAGTATTTTCCAACAATATCTCTAGGTGGATGCATGTTTCCATGCCTTAGTTTATCTGCATGTAGAGGTGCACCTTTTTTGGCTTGGTTATCCCTATGAGGAAGCTATATTCGGGTTAGGAGTTAATATTTCCAGTAGAGGCGGTGTTGTGCATGCATTCAGATTCATTGTACCTATTTTTCTTCATAGTCTATAAAGTGGAAGCACTTTGTGGTTTGAGAGTTGAGTTTTGAGCTATAGCATTTAGCTTTCTTTTTCAGATTCAATAGAAAATCCATGATGTTGTTTTGATTGCTCAAATTGCATGCTTATTGTTTTTATTAGCAGTATGTGTTTGTAGGTTTAGGTATAGTATTACAAAAATTTCAAATTTTTACTTTTAGTGATTATTGAGGTTTCATAAGGATTGTTTCTTTACTTAGATTCCAGAGTGCAAAATTTTCTCAATGTGGTGACACAAAATATCACATTCCATGAGTTCTTTCTTTAAGTTGTTTTCTATGGGTTAAAAAAATCGTCGAGGATGTAAGAAAGCATACATATATTCTATGATTGTATCTGTAACATTTTCCTTTTCATTCAAATTGAGAAAATAAATAGTTAATGGATATTAACATAATGTTAGATCATATTCACATTTTCTATTAAGCTCTCACCATTGGTAACATGCTTTATTTTAGTATGATGCACTCTATGCTTCTTTAATTCTCTTAAAGGTAAAAAACTATTGTTACTCCAATGACATATTACAAGTAGTGTTTTGAGATGGTAGGCTCTAATCACTGGGGAGCCTGGAGTTGATTGCAAAGATATTGCCTTATGGAAAGCTATCTACACATCTCGGGATATTCTTCTTGATAAATTGTAGAATCGTGGTAGGATAATTAATCAAATAATTGATGATCTGGATAAAATAGAACATATGATTATACAGTTAGTTAAAAATAAACTTCATGGACATCTGAGGGGTTTTGGAAATGATGAAGTAACTGAAAATGAGAAGTCAATGTTGGAAGGATCAACAAATGTGTCAAGCAGTGCCTTAGAGGTAAATATACCAATTTTCATTATCTAGTAGGGTTTCTTTGTGTATGTATTCTGAAGTATATTTAGCATGGGGGTTGACATTTTACGTGATTAATATATAGTATAATCAAACCTATTTACCTGCACAATTATGAGGTTGTATCATTATGTACCATTGTTTTTATTCCTCTCATACTATTCTTTTGCAGCAAGATAGTAGATCATTTGAGTCCAAAAATGTGCAATGGTTAGTCATATCCAATTTGGAAATGCTACAAGGATTCGAAGCATTGGGGATCCAACTTACTTCTATTTGGAATGCATTCTTGAGGTTTCATGGGTATTGTTGGTTTACCTAGATAATTTAATTTTACTTTCTTCTCAAACAATTTGATGTTATCTTGTCCTTAATTGTTAAAACTCAGTTGGAATTAGAAGCTCATTTTCTTTCAATTTAGAGGTCCTTGAATCTTTTCCTTTGTTGTATTTCCAATTGAACCATGGTGCAACTAGATGTGTTGGTATCTAGTGAATTCATTTCTTTGGTATTTTGGGTGTAAGGGTTTCCATGCCCAAACTTCGTTGGGTTGCATCCAAAGTGCTAGATTGAAGAATAATTGGTTTGAGTTCATGTAGATATGGTAGCACAAATGATCCAATGGATATTTATTGAGTTCCATCGATAAATAGCTTGTACTCCTTTGAGAGCACACACGTATGTAGAAGTGTATGATTTTGGAGAAGACCAATCCAACATTATTCAAGGAGGGTTGGGTCATTTGAAAAAAATGGTCCAAATACCTGATATTCTGTAATTCCAGGCCTCCTCTTCATGCAACAATATGAATATGCCTTGACAACTGTGTAAGTTGCAAGAAGTATGATTTTCACTTTACATCCAATCTGTTTTACAAAAGAAGGGTAATAGAGGCTTCTAGATGTTAACAGTGGTGATGAAACCAAAGTTTGGGTCTGCCCTCTTCAACACTTAGAGGAAACCAACTTCCCATCGACATCATGTACCTATTGACCATTCACTAGGTCTACACAGTTAAACTTGTAGGTGTAATTTTCCCAAAAAGAAAGTTTCCAATATATCACCGAGTTTTTTGAGTTTATGAAATTTTTCCAATGAAGCATTTATTCAAAAGGCTTGATGTCAAAGTGTTGTAGGTGTACTTTCAACATTTTGGGTCCAAACGTGATAATATAGGATGGTAACATATATTTTACAAACATTAAACTAGAAAATAACATGGATATATGCCATATATATGTCAATGGAATGAGCATTTTTCATTAATGTTTTAACTCAGAATTATGACAGTGGTCAATAAAATGGCACAGAGTCTAGTAAACAATTGTTATAGAGCACTAAAATTTAGATTGGAACCTGATAAATACACAAGAAAGCATACCTCCTTCCAGCAGCTACAAAGTCTCCCAGAAGCTCCACTTTATTATCAGTGTCGATCCCTTAAGTAGAACCCAAACTTGGCTCCCCAAGTAAACTGTTATACACGGATTTTTGGAGGTGTGTGAACAACAGAGAAATAACTTAGCAGTTAGGTCTCTTTCACAAATTTTTTGACTGCCACTTTGGTTTTATGCCCTTATGGTCATCTAAGGGTTGAGTATAGGAGAAGTTATGATCCAACCTAATCTAGAGAATTTATGGGAATTATTATTTTTTTGGGTTTTCATAATCTTTTCTTTTGGGAATCATTAGACTTGGGGTTTCATTTGAAGGTGGTTGCTATTTTTTTTCTCTCTTGTACAATGGCCAATACCAATCATCACTCCATAATATTTCCACCTTGTCTGAGCACTATGCATTTGAATGTCTCAAGATTGATTTCTATATCAATGCTCACATTGAAGTTTAAAAATTATGAATCCATTTGAAGTATGTTGATCTTAAAGGGATCTTGAGAATGTGTTTTGAAATAAAAACATTTTTAACTGTAATCATTGTTTTGTCAAATATATCTAAAGTTATCTTTTACTAATTAATGATTCCATGCAATAGTTGTCTAATTATTCAGTCATATCCTCTACTGGAATGTACATTCAAAATTTGACTTGGCCTTTTCACTGGCAGCGAAGTAATATCTCTTCACAAATTATATTTGGATGGAACATGTAATTAAACTAATGGAAATTGTTTCATGATGTCAAGATCAAGCTTCTCATCCTATGATGAAAAATGATCCATAGTTGATGATATGTTTATAGGAAAATACGAGATCATCATCACCTGAAGAGTGAATCCTCAGTGGTAGATCTTGTTCAGTATTACAAGTATCAAGAATTAATTATATACCTTAATTCTATATAAAGGCAGTTTTTTTAAGATTGTTTCTGACTATAAGGCAAACATTAATCCATCCTTAATTTGTAGTAGTGATATGACAACGTGGAAAATATTTTATATTATAACAATGGCACCATGTGTCTCATTACCCTGAAGCCTAGTTGGTCTACATATGGAGACCTATTAAGAGATCATCATAGTGCAAATAGTCCCATATGTATCACAATTAAAACATTAACAAATGTTGATTTAGAAGGATGATATATTTGACACATGAAGTAATAAGAAAATCCCATGACAACACGCTTATGCTTGAAGTCTGCAAGATGTAAAATTTCAGGAACTAAAGGAACTCAAGTAAACAATGAAATTACAGAGGCAGTATGGCAGTGTCGTAGACAAGTATGACAAGAATTTGTTGATGAAGCTAGGGAATCTATGTTGATGATTTGACACAGCTAAAGTTTGAGTATAAGTAAGGTTCATGAAACAACAGTGGTCATAATCAGTAGCCTCAAGAGAGTAGAAGAGATAGTATAAAATGGATAAACAATAGTAGTGCTGAAACTCGTGAAGTGCAGAAAGGTAATTGCATGGCACAGGGAAAGTGACAGCAACAGTTGGGTAAAACAGTATAGTGGCGAGTCGATAGAAGCAGGCAACAATGGGAACAAGTGAAACAACAACAATAGTAGCATTAATGGGAATCATTAACAACAGTAGCAGAAGCATTGTGCATCAAAAACTATTTGTAATTGGGCCATTATCCTTGGTACGATATCCCAACCTTTAGGAAAAAATTTCTTCCCTCTAGCTTGACAAGAGACACAGAATGTAGGCTATCAGCTAGGGCCAAAACCTCTCACACTTTGAGAGGAAACCCTGCAAAAATTCTTCTTATAGAGATTCCAATTGACGAATACCAAGACCAAGACCTTTGACCTTTGTGTCACTCCAAGACCAAGATACAAGTCCTCTTCCGCTTCGATCTTCTTTAGCTTCAAAGATTTTGACCTTCCTTCTAGACTTCTACTACTTCCTCTTTGAATTCAAACCTTCTTTGTCTCACCCTCTCTTTTGCTGGTAGCACCAAAATTATTTGTTGTAGAAATACCGAGATCACTTGTTGTATTAGCACTAAGATATCTCCACTGAAATAGAAAAAAGACTATGATAGGCTCCACTGTAATTGTACTGAGATTGTAAGAGCACTGATACCATTACTGTAAGTGCACCGAGACCTGTAGTTACTGTAGTCACTGTAATAATATCTGAACTATTCACTATAACAACATCTCACTGTAATTCCATCTGAGACGATCATTGTTATTATCTCTGTAATATATCCGAGTTCCTTCAGCGAAATACTTGTCTCTAAAATTGTTGTTTGAACTTATCTCTATAATTAGCTCGAGTTCTTGTACCCTTATTCGAGCTCCTTCACTGAACTTGTCTATGCAATTAGCCATCAAATTTGAGAGGTGATCCGAATTTCTTGACTGTGAAATAGGCTGAGCTACTGATTTATAGCAGTTTTTCCATGTATATTAGCCGACATGACCATATGAATAGTTGTGTCTCCAATTTAGGTGAGACGACATGATTTCTATATTTCTTCTTGAAGCTGACTTGAATAAAAATCACTTGTGTTTGCCTTGGAGGTCTACTTGACAATCGTATTGACTTATATACATTTGTAACATGCCCATGAAGGGTTCTTCATAGTACATGACATTGACTCTCTTTGACTTTTATGACTAGATGAAAAATCCTAAAGGCTCACAATGGGGGCCATCTAAAAATAAAATTCCTTGCTCATGAAACACATGAGGAAAGCATTATAATAATAATTTTATTTTTTCTTTTTTACATAATTTACATAAAATCACAATTACACATGTCATTATGAAGACCAAACCTAGTTACTTTCCAACACCATCTGGGGTCCACGGTTGTGTTTTAATGTCTTTGTTTTATCTTTTGATAAGAAGTCGTGCATGCCATGGTGGGGGATCTGAAATTTATTATATGGGCATGTACTATTTTCTTCAGTTAATAATTTAAATAAAGGTTGCATTTCTAGATCCCATTGTGTTCAGTGTTTTGATTGCAAGCATTTCTAACTAGAACACTAAAGTGTACTAGATCTGTCAAAATTTTTAAGGTTTGGGATTTTACACATGCTCAACCTTTGCTACTTTTCTATTTTGCACAATAACATAAAATATTCCTTAAATTATTTACTTATAGTTTGCATAACCTTTTACTAAAGACTTATGTTAAGATTAAAATCAAATGTTGCTAACCAATTTCCATTTCACAAATGATGCTTTATTAAAATAAATATCAAATTAATTTTTTAAGTCAATAATACTTAGGAGATCCTCATAGTCCTTCAAATATGTATTTCTGGTCCTCCCTCTTAGTCTTTTCTAGTGTGGAACAATCTATGTTCCCATGTGTCTAATATAGGAAACAACCTCAAGCTTGAGAAGGCATGAGTTTATGGCAGAAGCATTTAGCTCATAATAGATGTGTGAATCAATAACACAGATAAGATGCATGGAAAATAGACATAGACAATAAACAATAAACAAGTCAATTGAATTTGAGATAGTGTAGAAGAAATCAATGCGTGATTATGCTACACAAAGAAAGATTTTAACATAATTTGTTAATAATGACCTAAATTTTTGTTCTGAAAACTATATTAGTTTATAATTCGAGCATATAAGCTAGTGGGGAATTGCCATAAAGTTGTAATGTTTGCAGGGATGTTAAAGTACATTTCAAAGTACTTTATGAATGTTTTGATTGGCACTCTTATGTGCTACAAAAGACATTTTGACTTAAATTATTTTCATGCATCTGGTAATATAAAAAGCCCTTGACCCTTAATCTTGACAAAAACGTATAAAAGAGTAGGTTCACAACATAAAGCCTCTCGATTGGATAGATTCTTTCTCTCAGACAATGTAATCCATATGGGCAGAGACCTCTCAGCTTCAATTCTGCCTCTCTCAGGCTCAGATCATTGGCCAATTTCGCTTCAATGGAAAAGATCGGGCAACACTACACATCAGCCTTTCCACTTTGAAGTTTTCTGGTTGTTGCATCCAGACTTCAGCAACCTAATAAATATGGTCTGGAATAGCTTTAAACCTCCAAAAGGCTAAAAAATGTATCAATTCCAGCAAAAACTCAAAAATCTCAAAAAAAACATCAAACAATGGAACCACTCTACCTTTGGCAATATCTTCGAAGCACAATATGCTCTAGAACAAGACATGAAAAGATTACAGAAAAAGATCATCACGGAAGGAAGATTAGAGGAACTCTCAGAGCAGGAAAAACACCTACAATCACAAATATCAAACAGAGCCAAGCAAGAAGAAATACTTTGGAAGCAAAAATCAAGACTTAGATGGCTTAAGGAGGGTGAAAGAAACACAAAGTTTTTTCATCGCACTACTGTTCAGAGGAGAATGAACAACAACATCACTCACATCCAGAATAGGCAAGGGGAAAGAGTAGAAAAACATGAGGATATAGAATAAGAACTTCTCACCTACTTCAAGCAGGTTCACCAAGAACCTCAGATAGATAGGAAGCCGACCATAGAGAAGATAACCAAGACTATACCAAAAGTCATAACAGAGGAACACAATAAGCTCCTCCTCAGGCCAATTTCTTTACAGGAGGTGGAACATGCGATGTTCCAATTAAAATAAGGAAAAGCGCCTGGCCCCGATGGCTTCACATCCAACTTCTTCTATAACTACTGGGATCTGATTAAAGTGGAAGTTTGGTAGGTAGTTGAGGAATCCAGGACTAATCGGTGGATGCTTCCCTCCATGAATGTAACCTTCATCACCCTCATACCCAAGGAAGCGAAATCTTAGACTCCTGACAAATTCAGGCTTATCGCTCTGTGTAACGTAATTTACAAAATTGTCTCCAAAGTCATTTCCTCAAGACTCAAACTGCTGCTACCACTACTCATATCGCCAGAGCAATCAGGCTATGTGGAAGGCCGGCAGATCACGGATGGCATCATACTCACTCATGAGATTATTCATTCCTTGAAGCATCCAAAATAGCAGGTATGCTTCTTAAAATAGATCTCTCTAAAGCCTTTGATAGTTTAAGATGGAAGTATATTAAAAAGATGCTGATTGCCTTTGGTTTCTCCCCTCCCTAGGTTAGTTGGGTCATGAGTCTCATAACGTCCACCTTCTTTTCCATTTTGGTCAATGGCATCCCCTCCACCCCTTTTTCATCCCTCCAAAGGAGATCCCTGTTTGTCATGATGGGAGAAGGACTTGGTAGAAGCATCAAAGAAGCTCTCCATTCCCAGCAATTAATAGGCCTCTCCTTTCCTAACTCCCCTGCTTTTACCCACCAGCAATTCGTGGATGATAACATGATGTTTGGCCATCCTTCGGTCCAGGAAGCTCTCAAATTAAAATCCATGCTGACTGATTTCTCGGATGCCTCTGGAGTGAGCATAAATAAGGCTAAATCCCAAATTTTCTTTTTTCATACCCCTGTTGTTACCCATGCTTCTATTTCTCATATCCTTGGCTTCCCGATAACTGCTCTCCCATCCAAATATCTGGGAGCTCCCATGACTGATACAGCTCTGAAACACTCATCTTGGCACCTGCTCTTGGAAAAATTGGAAGATCGCCTCTCCTCCTGGACTCACAAATCCCTCAATATGGCTAGCCATTTAGTCTTAATCAAAGTTGTTTTACAATCTATGCCTCTGTATCTTTGTTTTGTCCTGGTAGCGCCAAAATGGGTCCTCAAGGAAATCAAACATCTCCAAAGATCCTTTATGTGGGGTAACTCGGGCCAAAATCTAAAATGGGCTCTGGTAAAATAGGACACAATTTGTCTTCCAAATATCTGAGGTGGCACAGGGCTTCGCAATCCCTATCACAGTAATGTCGTCATGGGAGCGCACATATGGTGGAAATGGCTCACGATGCCACACACTCCCTATGCTACCCTCTAGACAGCAAAATATTCCAAAAACCGATCTGTAGATGATCTAATTCGACTCACAGAAGTTGGACCAGGATCCTTAATCTGGAATGAAACTAAGAAACACAAGAACTTAATCCAGTAGCAAAGCTTCTGGGAAGTTAGGGATGGTAATACTGCAAGGTTCTGGGAAGACTCATGGCAGTAGAGACCCAGGCTAAAGGAACTGATCAAACCTCACCAAATACCAGATTGGGAAACGAAAAGGCTGGACAAGGTAAGTCAACACTGGAGGCCCACGACAACGCTGGGATACAGGTAATGGATAAGCACGGACCACATCATCAGGCTAGGCACGGAGTCTGTTCAGCAGATTCTGGGGACAGAACTCTCTAATAGGAAAATTTGATATTCAGATAAGAAGGATGTACTCAGATGGGGTTATGAGGCCAGAGGAACTTTTACCACACATGAGGCTTACAACATAATCATAAGGGATCACACAACCATATATCCTATTTGGAACAAAGTCTGGGCCCTTAATATTTGGCCAAAAGTGTCCACTTTCCTTTGGTTGCTATGTCAAAACAAAATCCTCACTTGGGACAATATTTGGAAGAGAAGCTTCCACTGACCCTCCATATGTCCCAACTGCAAGCAACAGGAAGAAACCACTTTGCACCTCATGAATTCATGCCCATTAGCACACAGTCTCTAGGAAAATGTAAGTTTCTGTTGCCAAAAGGATGGATGAATCAAAGAGGACATAACCACCACTGTACGCAATTGGGCATTGAATCCATATAAGAGCAAATTATTAAACTCTTTATGGAAACTTATCACAGGCCTTCTCATGTGGACAATATGGAAAGAAAGAAACCGACGCATCTTCAAGGACCAATCCTCTCCTTTGGAAATCCTCTGGAACACTGTTTTCCAAAACCTTAGGGAAACCTTACTGCTTCAAACTTGGCATGAAGAAGACTTCCCTTCCCTTCCACACAAACAGAATATATGGGCCAACTGCAATCTACAATGGAATAAAGAGTTGATAATCCATGGTAAACCTTCAACAAAGAGCAAGATACCAGACAAATGGCTCCCTCCGCCCCAACACATGATACAGCTGAACTTTGATGGAGCCTCGAAAGGCAATCCAGGCAAAGTGGGATTTGGAGAAATATTCAGAGATCATAAAGGCACACCCCTTCTAACCTTAATAGGCTCAAACAGATGGGATACAAATAACTTGGCAGAATTAGAAGGGTTATGGCAGGGGCTCCTCCTAGCTCAAATTCATGGTTTCTTCCCACTCATGATTGAAGGTGATTCACAAATCCTAATAAACATGGTGAATAAGATTTTTCACGGGACACCATCAAACAAAGTGGTCAGCAGTTGGAGATTGGCGGAAAGACTTGAACTCATTGAAATGTGGCTCTCTACCCACAGGGCAGTCAATCTCAAGCACATTCGTCGGGATGGCAACAAAGTGGCTAACCTTTTAGCTAACATAGGAGTGGAGAGTGGAATGGCTCTATCTGCAGGCTCACTAACCACTATAGCCACTACGCTCCAGCTAAAGGAATACAATGAATTAGTGAAGATTGAAATGACACAGGGAGAAGAAGCACACCCGAATGCGGGTGACAATCTAGACATTAATGAGGATTAGACTAGTAGGCGCCGAGAGGACGAGCCACATGGCCATCTGCGTTCCCTACCAAGCCAGCCTGAGCCAAATTCATGGCGGCCTGCAAGCTACATTTAATGGGTACTTTGGCTGAGAATTACCCATTTTGTGCACAGATATGGACTCCTCTCACCATAATATTGTTCCTTCCCCCCTGCTCCATTGTAATTGTTAGCCCCAAGCTGCTAAACCCTGTTCTCGCACTGTCACCAGGAGCCGTTGCTGGTTAGTGAGTTGTGTAGACCTTGGCAATGAGCATCACTACTCCCATTCCAGGCTCTACAATTTGACTTCCACCCAACCTTCCCTTGCTCATCTTCTGCTCAATTCCTTATCCAACTCTCCCACTGATAGCTTGGCCTAGCATTCTGCCATGGCTCACACTCGTCACCGCATGAGAAGCCGTAGAGGAGGCATAGAAGCCGTAGAGGAGGAAGTCGTGGAGGTAGCATCCACCCTCCGATGATGCCAAGCCCTAACCCCGCATCCCCCTCCCCTTCCCCTGAAATTCCCAACCCACATGACTCTGTCTTCGGTAGGTATCTTAATACCCGTTGTGGTTGGGGACATGCACAGCTTCAAGGTGTTTTCCGAAGATACGTTGCGGCCCACACTGTCAACTTTCCTCTGCCCCCTCACTCGGCTCCCCAATCGACCCAATTTCGCTTCCGCAACACCCTAAATAGACTGGTCATTATAGCCAGCATTACCATTTTTTTCTCTGAAGAAAACGAGTCGTAAGATGCCCCGTCGGGAAGTACTAGAGTGCAGCAACAGGAGGCTCGCAGGTTCAGGAATGGACGTGATTCTGGCAAGCAACTGATGGACAAGGAGATGGGTACCCTGCATGGGAAGGCCCTGGGTGGCGGTCAGCGTGCTGCAGAAATAAAATTCGGAGACACGCAGCCACCAGGCGGTAGCATGGTTGACGCATCAGGACCGCATGCAGCTGCTGGCAACTCTAGTGGCATCCAAACTGCTCGTGGGCCACAAAGTGGCATATCGGAGGAGGAGGATGACTGGTGTCAGTATGCATGCCTCATCGAAGAGGAGCCAGCCCCAAATGAGCTCAAGTGACGACACGTGGCAGCCAAGTGTCACCCATATGCCAGATGAGGTCTCCTTTGCTAACTGGCTTTTTCTGTTATGGTTGTTATGTTGAAACCTCTCTGGGTTTATTACCATGTTTTGATATTTCCTGTTTTAAAGACTGATATCCCACATATGGGTATTTTTTGCCCTTGTGGACTGGTTTCTCCAGCGATGGGGCAATCAAGTTATTTTCTGATAGATGATGTTCAGCACTGCTGAGGCCTGAGCCTTATTGTAATCATATTTTGTTACATATTAATAGATTAAATTTACTTAGAAAAAAAAATCTCGACAAAAACGTGCACAAATTCGAAAATTGTTTGCAAAGGAAAACACAAAACAATTTGTCTCTAGTTAAGCTACCTGTGTAATGTAGCCATAGTTCTGCTTGAAATCGTCAAGCATTGTTAACACTATTTTATTTTAATTAATTTTCATGTATTGGGCTATAGCTCTTGATCAAATTTAATCTTAGTGGAAAGCTACAAAAATGCGATAGATAACTTTCAAATGAAAACACAGACGAATTCACCTTAATTAAGTTATATTCCTAGTGGGTCATAATTTTGGTTTATAAAATCAATAATTACATGTTAAAATATTACATGATGAACCCCAAAAGGATGAATGTAGATGGGGTGAAAGCTAGAACCTTAGTTCATATTTGAAATCTAGTAGTGTTATCCATTACCTTGGTCAACAATTCCTGAATTACTTTTCCACTCCCTGAATGACCATGTCCAAAATATTCTTGTGTCAAGCCGGGAAGTTGAAGGGGATACTAATGAAATCTAACCCTGTTGAATTCAAGATTAGATTTGATCAGCTAACAAACCAGTGTGGTCTCACATACATTCTCAAACACTCTTGGTTGTGTTTTGACACATTGAATTCGTGATCCTGGAGCTAGGTAGGTTTGAAGGTAGTCCATCATATTTTCCACTCATTCATGTTCCTCCAAGATGTGAGGAATCATCTACAAAATGCCGATTAATTGGTTGTTTGGTTCCTTGTTTAGGGATGGGAGTTCCTTTGATTAGAACTTGTCCACTCTATGTGATATATATCAAGTGTCCAATGATTCAACTACCATTAATTATAGAGCTTGGGCTAATAGGATCTCTTGTTAGATAGATGTAACATGCCATACTTATATTTTGTTTTTGGTGATACATAGAAAATGGTAAAAGGATTAATAATTTCTTCATTAACTAAGAAATCTCAACAATTTGTCTTTTAACCCTGTTACCATGCAAGATTGTGGCAAATCGTACCAGGTTTCGAGGTTTATTGTCCACGAAAGATTTTCCATGTTTGTTATAAAAGCTAGATTCTGAACCAAGAGAAATCTACAAGACATAAAACAAGATATAACTTATAAGATGTTGAATTAGATTGAAGGAGAAAATTATAAAGACCATACAAATAAGGTGTAGGAGATAGAGAAAAAATGGAGCCAATACTCATAATAACCCATTTTTTCTTTGCATCAAAACTTGCTTTTGAGGCTAGGCTATTCTTCCATCATGTAATTTAAGTAACTTAGTTGAGTGATGAGAATTAGGATTAGTTGATTTGGTCCAATATATATTATATATGCAAGTTTATTGCAATGTGGTGGTTGAAATATTATCACTCTCCTAACTCATAAAATATTTCCATCCACCAATTTTATACTCTTGTATATACCTAATATAATATAGAGTGTACAGTTTGATTTTCTCTCGAACTTTTCTTCTTGTGTGATTGTTCTCATTGCTATTTCAATTCATGCACATATCAATAAGGTTTATTTTCTTGTTTCTATTGCAGTATGAGTTTTGTTTTGGGGTCAGGTATTATTTTTGTTTTTTCTGATAAAGTGTATTCCTATTTATTCAATTTAATTGTCTTGCCTTCAATTCTTTCAATGACTAGGTATTGGCTATAGGATCCGTAGATAGAACAATGAAATTTTTTGATTTGTGCAAGATAACCAATGTTTCTCATACCTTTTCTTGTCACAAGTATGTGATTTGTCTTGGTTTAATTCATTTTCTTGTTTATGGAAGTATCATCATGAATTTCTATGATGTATGTGGAAACTTGAAAATCTCTTTATGTGGAGGTGCTTTGGCATTGGAATAAAAATGGATTTCTTAAAATAGAATATAAGGAACTAAATATCCATTTATTCTTCTTAAAATGCATTAGAAAGAAGAGATTTTTGCTCTAGTATTTTTACCATTATATTTGGCAGAACACATGGTAGAGAATGATGCAGCACTCCTTTTCTCGTTATGTTTGGAATTGAGTGTTTTGTGTAGCTTCATTGTTGTTTTTTTTGTACCAATAACTTCATTTATATTTTGTGTAGTTACCAATAGAAATTAAGCTTCATTATACCAATATAAATTAAGCTTCATTGTGTAGCTTCATTGTTTGTTTTATACAAATAGATTCATTTTTGTTTTATATGAATAGTTAGTTTTGTGTAGTTTCATTGTTGTGCAATGTTCATTATAAGAGAGTATTAATTCTTATGGTTTATGACAAATATGGATGAGAATTATGATCTAGAGATATTGGAGCTGACTTTGCTTTTGAAACGAATATCTTTTAGGATGTAAATGAATATTAAAGAAGAAAATCAAGTGGGTACATTTGGTTAGATACATTGGAAGGGGGTATAAATGACATAGCTTCATTGTTTGACATATATGACATTTTTGGTAGTTATGTGGAGATAACATGTGAAAATGATACTGCAGAGTACAACTAGTTAATTATGGACTTATTTTTATTTTTTTGACTCACAAAGGAGAGGAAAGGCCAAGATGCAACCAATCAATCATTATTTTAATAGGAGGTTTATTTCCTCTAAACCCTGAGGATCATGGCATATTGGGGCATGTTACCCACCCACATGTATGGTAACCATAAGGGAATTTTTTTCTTCTATGATGCAATTTTCCAGCTAGTTGTCATACATTATTTATTATAAGTTTTCTTTTTCTTTCCATTTGTTTTCACAAGATATCTACAACTTGATATTTTTAGATTGTAACTAATTAGCTAACATGATTGTTATTAAGTTCCCAAGGTTTTTGTTTTCTATGGTGACGTTTTATTTGTTTTGTTTATACAGGTCATCTCGCCACATAGTGGCCACTATCGCCCAGCTAAAGAAAACTTGTTCGAGTTTCTTATTTTTCTGGGGAAAAATGGCATTGACATAGCTGATGTTGAGGTATATGTCATATAAATTCTTTATATTCTAATTTAGCTTATATTCTAGTATTCATCATATTTAATGTCTTATAATCTTCATTATATCTTCTTTCATTTTAGAAAAGGAACTCAATATTAATGGTCAAAATTAGGAATTGAAGAAAGAGGAGAACAATAACATTGGAGCAACAAATGCAGAAAGAGAGATAGAGAAGAGAACCAGTTTAGTGATACCCTTAAAGACAATATCTTGCATGAGACACACACATAGACACTGATGATAAAGTCTTCACAGTTGGTGAATTCACCTACAATGCCTTGGCAACACAATGATAATGTTTTGAAGTGATGAAACAATATTTCATGTGTAAATTGTAGTCCAATAAATATTAAGTTGGAAACTCGTATGACATTTGATATAATATAATTTATGTGGCTAACATTATTTATAGTTGCACTTGATATTATTTAGTATTGTAATTAATATATGTAACTTTGTGTTTTCATATTAGATGAAAATGCACATTGTATGACCTTTTTTTAATTTAGTCACAAAATCATACTAATTAATTTATGTTGATTAATAATGAACACATAAAAACAATCTAAAACTACTAAATTAGTAGTTTATATTGATTAATGATGAACACAAATAAAATGAATATATGACTAAATTGGTCATTTGTAATGATTATTAGTGAAAGTAAATGAAATGAATATAAACAACTAAATTAGTCATCTATATAATGAATATGAAACTACCAATAAAAGATAAATGAGTACTACAAATCATACATTTGTGATTACAAATGATGACTAAATTTTGCATATATACGACTATGAGTAGCTAATTTACAGTATTTTATAACACGACCAAAATTAAATCATATTTCTTTGGTCATTAATTGATTTCAAATGATGACTAAAATTTGCATATATATGACTATTAGTAGCTAATTTACAGTATCTTATAACATGACCAACATTTTGGTCATATTTTTTTGGTCATTAATTGGTTTTCTCAGGTGATCATATAGTAATATATTTTGTTGTATATTTAGTCATTAATTGTGGTAATTAATGACTAAATCAATGACCAAATTAATGATAAATGCAATACTATATGATAAAATTGAGACAACCAATTAATGACTAAGCTAAAAATGACTAAAAGTTAGTCACATTATAAGATACTATAAATTAGCTACTACTGGTCACCGACCGAAAAACAGTCGTTTATATGCAAAATTTAGTCTTTTTTTAGTAACTAATTAATCATTTTGTACTAGTGCTAGTTTAGAATAGGCACTCCATCTTAAGGTGTTTCACTTGGGCTTCACCCTTAAGTATAGATCTCCCACCTAGAACTCTCAATATGATCTTCGTCTATCAGCATAATTATTCTAACGATCTTGAGTGGCCTTGATATTGGACCATACTTTTTTCATTGTAGTTTCGATATATTTAAGCATATTTGGCCCCAACATAAAATTATCCTCCAGGTTGTTCCAATTAACTTATACCTGACACTTTCTTCCATACAGTACTTCAACTGTACTCATTTTCAATGATGCATGGTAAGAATTATTGTACGCAAACTCTACCAAATGTATGTATTCTTCTCATTTTGTGGGTTGTTGCATTACATACATTCTAAGCATGTCGTTCAACACCTGATTTACACGTTCATTATACCCATCTATTTGCGGATGTTAGGCAGTACTAAACTGTATCTAAGTGCCTAGGCTAGTGAACAACGCCTTCCAAAATGAGAAGGTGAACTTTACGTCTTGGTTTGAAGCAACCATCTTAGTAATTCCATGCAAACTAAAAAATTCTCTCATGAAAATGTCAGCTATTTTCACAGCTTAATAAGTTGATTGGACTAGAATAAAATGAGAAGCTTTGCTCAATTTATCCACCACTACCATTATAGAATCATTATGTTTCTTTAATTTTGGAAATCCAGTGATAAAGTCCAGGGCCACAATTTCCCATTTCCATTCAGGAATGGGTAAAGGATGGAGAAATCCAGTTGGATGTTAATGCTTAACTTTCACCTGTTGACATTCCAAGCATTGTGCCAAATATTGGGCTATTTCCGATTTCATAACCAGCGAAAAATAATATTTTCTTAATGTTGTAATTAATTTTTGATAGCTCGCCTGTGCAGCATATGGATTTATGTGATATTCATCTAAAATGAATCATTTAACAGTTAATTCATTTGGTATGTCAATGCAATTTCTGTATAACAACGTGTCTTCACTGTTAATATCATATCCTAAATTTATTTCAGAACTGTTGTCCTATTTTTCTTGCTGCCATAAGAATTAGTTTCCCCGGTCTTTCAAGGCAGCTAAAGGAAATCTTATAGATACAATTTAGTCTCCAACTTAAATCATCAACGACTTGGTTCTCCTTGCCCTTCAAATGATTAATTTCGAGATCAAATTAGCTTAGGAATGCAGTCCATCATGCTAGTCGAGCATTTAATTTTGGTTGATGGAAAAATTTTGTGAGACTCCCATGATCTATCATGAGAACAAACTTTTTCCCAATAAATAGCATCGCCACATTTTCAATGCATGAACTATTGCGGTGAGCTCTAATTCATAAGCTAAATAACATTATTCATGGTCCTTTATTTTTCCTGAATCATATGCCACCACTCAACCTTCCTACATAAGTACACCCCCAATTCCCGTTTGGAATGCATTGGTACACACCAAGAATTCCTTGCTAGGATCAATTATTCTTAGAACTGATGCGGTGGTTAGAAGATGTCTTAAATTTTCAAAGCTTTTCTAGCACTCCTCAGTCCAATTAAAAACTTTTACCTTTCTCTGCAATGAGGTCATGGGGTAGGCTACCTTTGAGAATCCTTTCATAAAGCAGTGGAAGTACCCATCCAATCCTATAAAGGACCATAACTCCGCCACATTCTTGGGAATGGACCACTCCATGATGGACTTGATCTTCTCTGGGTCTGCTACTATGCCATATTGTGTGATGATGTTCCCAAGGTACTTGTTGTAGCGTCTACAACCACCCTCCAAAATTTTGGTTTGCACCCAATTTCAGAGCCTCCCTTAAGAGTTTCACTTGATGACTCCACGCACTTGTAGGTTTTAACCCCGTATAGAAATTACCTGCATACGAATTCTAAAAACACATAAAATAAACAATGCAAGAGCATAACACATAAAAAAACATATACACAGAGATTTTCCCTTGGATCCCAAAACCAGGACTACCAACTTGATTTTTCATTATGTCCATTTCAATGTTACAATACATATTTATACATGCCGAAGCATCCAATACCATGGACCAAAAACCATCGCGTCCAAAACCATGGACCGAAAACCATGCGATCCAAAACCATGGACCGAAAACCATCACGTCCAAAACCATGTGCAAAAATCATGCACAAAACCATAGGTAGGTCCGGCCCAACCTAATATAGGGTCCCCCATAGAGGGGGGCTGCCTACCCCCTCAAACCCCCTAGATGGGGGGGGGGGTGTTGCCCCCCCATGACCCCCTCGCTGTGTAATCGGTGGAACGAAGGGGGGGCTCTGCCCCCCCTCTAACACCCTGATTCACTACGTGGGCTAGTCTTGGAAAGAATAACACAACCCAACATTCTCCCACTTGTTGCTTTCTTTCCACAAGGGACCACAAGAGAGATTAGTCATTTATCCAGCCCAGCAACGCCCATTGTTTCTATACACCAAGAGAACTTCTCAGAACTCATAGATTTTTTTAATTCATCTATAGTATTCTTCAAAGTGTCCACCTTTACTAGCAACCACCTTTTTGTCTTCTATCATATCCCTCACAAAGTGATACTAAACATCAATGTGCTTTGTCTTTGAATGATATGTAGGGTTCTTTGCCAAGAAAATTGCACTTTGGCTATCATAGTCTATCCTTATAGCTCCCTGTACTAACCCCATATTGGAACACAACCTCTGCAACCAAACTACTTCCTTTCTTGCAAGAGTGGCTGTCATGTATTCTGCCTCTGTAGTTGATAGTGCCACTACAGATTGTTTCTTACTCATCCAACTGACTGCACCTCCAAATAGGTTAAACACATACCCACTTGTAGATCTTCTCTGATCCAGATCCCCAACCCAGTCCGCATCAACAAAGCCATGGATATCCAAACTCTGCCCAACCCTAGTCTTCCTTAGTAGCACAAACCATAATCACTAGTGCCATGCAAATACCTGAAAACTTGCTTCACTTCTATCCAATGCTCCTTCCCAGGTTTTCACATAAACTTGCTCAATAGTCCAACTTCATGTGCAATGCCTGGTCTAGTACAGAACATCGCATACATCAGGCTACCGACTGCACTTTCATATGGAACACAGGACATATCCTCTTCCTCTTCTTGTGTCTTGGGACATTGTTCAACAGATAACTTTACACCTACACGAATAGGAACCTTCATCGGTTTACTATCCTGCAAATTAAACCTCTGCAATATTGTCTCAACATACTTCCTCTGGTTTAACTAGAGCTTCCTCTTTGCCCAATCTCTTTTAATTTCCATGCCCAAAATATATTTTGCAGCACCAAGATCTTTCATGTGGAATTTGCAGGACAATTGGGTCTTCAAATCCTCAATAATTTCTTTGTCATTTCCAACCAGTAACATATCATCCACATACAAGACCAGATAAATAACACGGTCACCAATTAATTTAAAATACACACAGTGATATTCTTTTCTTCTGGTGAAGCCAAGTCCCCGTATAAATGTATCAAATTTCTTATACCACATCCTTGGTGACTATTTTAACCCATACAAAGACTTATTTAACTTGCATACCAATTCTTTCTTACCCTTCATCGCAAAGCCTTTAGGTTGCTTCATGTATATCTCCTCTTCCAGATCCCCATGAAGAAATGTTGTCTTCACATCCATCTATTCTACCTCAAAATCAAAAGAAGCAGCAACAGAAAAAAGTAATATAATAGAAGCTCGCAACCTTGACAACAGGAGAAAAAATATCACCAAAATCAATTCCCGGAACTTGGAAATAACCTTTTTCTACCAACTGAGCTTTGTATTTCTCCACCTTTCCTTCTGCATTTGTCTTCTTCTTGAACACCCATTTGCTACCAATGGGTTTCCTTCCAGCCAGCAACTCCACCACCAGATCCCAAGCCTCATTTTTGTGCAAAGATGCCATTTCATCAACCATGGCCTCTTTCCAGAGTTTTCCATCCTCTGAATCCACTGCTTCCTTCACAGTTCTGGGATCATCATCAATAATAGACAAAGCAAAGTTTGAATAGAAAGCAGATGGACTATACATTTCTGGTTGCCTTCTTTCTCGTGCTGATCTTCTCACAGCCGGAGTTTGTGGCTCTTCATCTTCTGATTCCTCCTCTGCTACAAAGTCTGATTCTTCCCCCTTTAGTTCAAACTCTATCTTCACAGGTTCCTTTAGTTGGACTTCATGTTTAACAACATCTTTCACGTCTCTGAACACCACATCTCGACTGTACACAACCTTCCTTATTACTGGGTTCCAAAGCTTATAACCCTTTAAACCATCCTTATACCCAATAAAGATGCACTTTTCAGATTTACTATCCAAACTTGGTTTGTTTCTCCTTTGGAACATGTACATATGCATCACATCCAAACACCCTCATATGTGAAAGAGAGAGTTTCTTACCAATCCATACTTCTTGTGGAGTCTTATCCTCCAACGATGATGAAGGTGACCTGTTGACCAAGTAACATGCAGTATCCACCGCCTCTTCCCAAAATTCCTGTCCTAACCCGACACCACTGAGCATGCTTCTTGCCCTTTCCATCAACGTTTTGTTCATTTTTTCTGTGACTCCATTTTGCTGAGGTGTATATGGAGTAGTCTTCTGCCGTGCTATACCACACTTCTTACAAAATTATT